>JAZBGW010000635.1:9454-22622 GCA_037464815.1 Mylabris variabilis | reverse complement strand
GACTCTGATTCAGTTTTCTAACAGGCTGCGGCGACATCTGTAAATTAATTAAAATTTAAATTAGTCTAAAATCAATTAATTAGTCAATTTAAACATTATGCAAATAAATAGAATATTACAGCCTTGCTTGAAGTGGTTAATGTACAGGTTTTAATATTGCCTCTGTCAGAGCTTTAAGGCTGAGGCCACATCAAATTAGTCAGTCAGACGCAATGTAACAAAATATACGATTAAGTATTGAATAATGTAACTGAACTAAGTAGCTCTCACCAATTTACTCATATGTCTGACTGACTAATTTGGTGTGGCCTCAGCCTTAGGATTTCAAATATTTAAATCTTTTTTTTTACTGAATTCATTTTTGTGACTTAAGGCGAATTTACTCACAAAACTATTACGTTTCGCAAACGCCAGATGGCGCTAGAGTAGCTCGGTTCACAGTTTGCTTCTCTTAAAAGGTAATTTAAAATTTGTTAAGTAGATCATTCCCTAATACATGTTTAATGAAGTCATAGCCTTAAGTCAATACAGAACACTTAAATCGCTTATAGATGATCTCTTGGAAAATATTTAAATCGAAGAAAACATTTGATTTTTTTATATAGAACTGATTAAACTCAAAAACTTGTTACAGCTCTGGTTTCTATTTATTATTATTATTATTATTTTAATACAAGATAAATTAACGCATAATCATAACTTTTTTATTTATGAAAATTTCGAAAAAACACCGAAACAGGTAACTTTTTATTTTTTAATTATTTAATTGTGACAGAGCACAAGGGCGCCAAACTAAGAAGCCAAAAACGTGAATTAATAATAAAATTATAAACTAGCAAAGGGTGCAAAATAATTCTCAGCACAAGGACGCATATCAGCGCCGGGTCTGTGGGTAGCACAGTATACTCTGATTTATATACAGGCTATTTTAAAACATGTGTCAGAAAATAAAACGTGTGATTCTTTGGCTCTTTCTAAGAAAAACATAGGTCCACAAACGCACGGTTTTTGAGTTACAGGGTGTCAAGAATTATTATTTTTTTAATTTTATTGCCAATATCTCAGGAACCGTTTGAGATATAGTACTCAGTTTTTGTCCACGTTATACCATTCAGTTTGGTTACTTTATGAGTGCTAATTCATTTTCTTTATCTTAAAATGAGTCAAAGAATCATAGCCTTCATTTTCAGATACATGTTTTGAAATGCCCAAAACGAGCTCTGCACCATAAAATTTGTTTTTTTTTTTAAACAGACCAGTTTAGAACTTTTGACTAAGAGTACCTTTCTTATGTAAAATCAAATTGTGGTTCTGAAATTCCAATTTTCTCAATGCCGTAGAAATTGAGAGCATAAAAACTCCGCCACTTACATATTGAAATAAATTAAATTAGCACTCATAATTTATGAGTCATAAAGTGACACAAATGAATGGTACAACGGGGACAAGAGTTCAGTACTGTATCTCAAGCGTTCCTTAGATACTGTCAAAAAAAAAAATCGGTAACACCCTGTATCTAGAAAATGATGTGTTTGCGGACCTATGTTCTTGGGAACATTTCTTTCTTAGGAAGAGCTAAAGAATCAAAGATCTCATTATCGAGAACATGTTTTCAAACAGCCTGTATATTAAGAATAAAATAATTTTATAAAAAAACTAGAAGGGGAACGTCGAAGAAATCTATTGGCAGGCGGAAGCGCTTTTTTTCAAATTTTTGGAAATTATAAACGGAGATTCCCCAATTTACTGGAAATACATTCAGAAAGCAAAAAGAGATGTAATAAAATGTTGGAGGGTATACCCACAATTGTACACTCAATGCAATAAACCTTTATTCATAGTTTAGTGTATTGAATCAACAATTGTCTTTTAAAATTTACTACTATTAGGGAAATTTCAATCCTTGGCCCACATTTTGTAACACCATTTGTTACAAAGATACCAAACGGGCACTTCTACCTACAATGCCTTGCCTAGTTGTTCCCCATCAAATTTTTATAACAATTATTTTAATTTTATTAAATAGGATAGTTCTAGCTAATTACCACAGATAAACCAAAAGATAATCTGTATATTAAAATAAAAATTTACCCAATTAAGATCAGTTCTTGTAATATTCCGATCATTATCTGAATATCGATGTACTGCAGCTGTTGTTTTATAAATTTTTCGTCGTTCAGGTTCTGTCATTGTTGTTAAATTTACATTATCACCACCATCATCATGATCATCATCATCATCAATAAAATCAACATCATTAATTTGTTTTGTTGTTATATTAACTTCACCAGATGAATTTATATAAATACTAGTTGTATATAATTGTTGTTGTTGTTGTTGTTGTTTATTATCATTATTTTCATCTAATTGTTGTTGATTTATTGTATTCGTTGATTTATTCTCTAATGATTTCTTTAAATTCGTATTACTATTATTTAATGTATTTTGTGAATTTTTTAAAGCTACCTCTTCATTTATTTGTTGTTGTTCTTGTTGATTATCCTCTTTTTTAACAACAATTTCAACATCTTTATTATTATTATTATTTTGGTTAATAGGTTTAGATTTTTCATTTGTATTTGTATTTTTTAGATTTTTTGGTGGTATAAATTTAGGCATCCGACATACCCAATGTTCATTATTAGATGAACTAACAGAACTTGTACTAGCAGCACTACTACTACTGCTACTATTACTATTACTATTACTACTGCTACAATTCGTATTAATATTCGATATAAAATATCCATTACGTCTTTGATAAAACAATATATATGCACTATTATTAACAAGTAAATTATTAATATCATCAGTCTGTTTACTTAAATTTGTTACTTTAGCATCATCATATAAATACCATTGATGATCATATGGATTTTTACATGCTGCTGTATAATGACCAGTTTCTATATCACTACCATGATGATAACAGATACCATATAGATCATAAATATTATTATTAACATTTGATTCTTTACGGCGTTGTTGTTGTTGTTGATGATGATGTTTCCATGGACTATTCCAATTATTCGTTGTTTGCAACAATATCGATTGATCATCATTGTTTTTATTAGCTAAATGTGGTGTCATATCTAAATTGTTTACAGGGAAATCCACCATTGTTGTTAATTTTGCACTACCACGTAATGTTTGTCTACAATAATTTATATAATTATTATTTATACAGGATTTAAACACTAAATATGGTCAATTCGATCGAAAGTCTTAGTAGTTAGCGAGCAATTCAAAAAATATTTTAATGATTTGTAGGAGGATCCATATAGAAAATTTCAGTAAAATTACAACGCTGTAGTTCATTTGGAACCCGATTAAAAAAGCTCGTTTATGACAATGGCACAATTTTTAAAAACGAGCTAAATATCTAACGTTTTCGTTTTATACGTAAAATAATTTATCAACGACTTATACAGCGTGGTCCGTAAGTCACGCATTTCCTCTTAGGGGCGGATAGGGGATGAAATTCTAAGACGAAAAATCCTATACCATTTTGTCATATGACGCAGGGTAATTAGTTATTAATTAATCATATAGCCAATTAGGTGCTAACTATAGCGATAAAAAGACAAAAGCACCTGATTAGCTACTCAATTCAATTAATTATTAATTACTTGTCCTTCAAATTAAAAAATGGTACTTGACTTTTCGTCTTAGAATTTCGTCTCCTATCTACCCCTAAGAAGATGTGTGGTACTTATGGGACACGCCATACATAAGGTGACTATTATACTTATAATTTTTGCAATATAATGTCCTATATTATTTCCTACTATTTTCTGATTGGCTTACGTGAGGGAGCATTGAACCATTATTCCCTCTTGTAAGCCAATCAAAAAATAGTATTTTTCATTAGTTTTCTCCAATATTAAAAAAACCATGGTAATGACAAAAATAAATATAGCGACAGTTTTAACAAGTAATCGAAAGTGTCCGTTTTCTTTGTGCGATTTTGAATCATAGTTTCTGTAAAATGTAACAATGCCACAGCGACGCTGAAAGTTTTTCAAATGTTTTTGACTTTTAGTGAAATTTAAAATTTTACAATGTTTGAAAAATTTATGTTTTTGAAACTATTAACATGAGCAATGTATTTTCTACAAAATCTTACAGCGTCTAATTATCTTTCAGCGTTTTTCTGAAATGAATTTTCTTTCAGGCGACTTTCAAACTATAATATTTTAAATAGAGCGCCATATCTTTAAAATAGCCTGAAAGAAAAATTAATTTCAGCTAAATGTTGAAACATAATTGATTATTCAAATTCCAAATTTTAATCTTTTAACTACAATAGTTTCAATGATATAAATTTTTCAACCAAGCACTGCAAAATTTAAAATTTCAAGAAAAGTTAAAATATCTAAAAAGCTGTAAATATGAGATCATGTCACTTATTAAAGTCCCCATCAATTTAACCAAAGTATGTAAAAGTTCCATATAAAATAACTGAGACTGCTAGAACAACGTAATAGTGTAATAATAATAAATCTTCGCCGAGGCCAAACTAGTTCAGTCCTGCCCTGATCGTTCGTTAAATAAAGGAAGTTGCCATAAAAATAAAAACTTTACATCATACGTGAATAACCCTGTATATTATAAAAATCGGCTCAATTTTTCTGGTTATATACGTGGTTTGAACACTAACAGCAATTTCGATTATATCCTGTATTGTCTTAAAACATTATTTGAATTTTCAATCGATTTGAACCATTTTTAGTGTTTAATTAAATTTTATATTTGTTAATTTAAATAATATTATAAACTTACTGTCGGAATCGTTTAAAATGTACAACTAATATTTCAGGTAATGACCACATATCTAATGTTTTAACAACTGGTTGATATTGTTGACAATGTGGACAACGCCATGCATCTGTTAAAATTTCCGCTTCTGTATAATCACGTAAACATTCTTCTAATGTTAATGGTGCACCACCATTTAATGATTGTTGACGTAATTGTTTAACACTTGTATGTTCATCAATTATATCATTATCATCTGATATTAATAATGATTTATTTTTTTCATTAAATTCTAATATTAATTTAACATGTATTGGACCACCATCATCATCACAACATAATGCTAATGATTGATCAATTGCTTCCATAAATAATGGATGTTCTAATTCAGGTTCTAAATAACATGGTGGTTCATTATCATTACATGCCGGATCTGAGATACGTATCTTAAATACCTACAATTAATCAATAGAAAAATAATTAATAACACTACATAATTAATTAATTAATTAATACATACGCCGCGTGTTTGTGATGTTGTTAGGATATCATCATGCAAAATTGGTGCCATCTCTTTTAATATCAATTTTTGTAGATCATCATAGGATGTCTCTCGGGATACTTGCATCGTATATGGACTACCTGTAATAACAAATTAATTAATTATTTAATTTAATTAATAAGTTTCTTCATCTACGACTCATATATAAAGTGACTATTATACGTGTGGTTTTGGCAATATAATGTCCTATATTATTTCCTACAATTTTTTGACAAGAGGAAATAATGAGCCATTATTCCCTCTTGTAAGCCAATCAAAAAATAGTATTTTTCATTAGTTTTCTCCAATATTAAAAAAACCATGGTAACTACAAAAATATATAAGCCGACACTTTTAACAAGTAGTTCTAAAGTATCCGTTTTTGTGTGATTTTGAATCATAGTTGCTGTGGAATGTACGGATGCCATTTTAACGACAAAAAATAAATAAATAAAAGGACAGTTTTAACAAATACTCAGTTGTGAGAATATACGTAATATTTACAATGGAAAGTGACCAAGTAAACGATTTTAGAAGTAGATAATAGTTTCTGTCAAATGTAAAAAACCATGGTGATGACAAAAAATAAATAAAAAGAGACAGTTTTAACCCATAGTTCTAAAGTCTGTGTTTCTTATAATCGAAAATTATTAAGAAAGTAAATATTGTTTTACACCATCAATACCTGTGCATTTAGAAATTAGTCGTAGATAAAATATAGTATACAACTCACAATAATGTGTGCTATTATTACCTCGAATGATTCTCGGTAATACTAGCACTCATTATAGCGTTTATTTACCGAATCGTCGACTTCCATTCTCAGTTATTAAAACATTAATCCAACATAAAAGTATATAAGCACTAGTACAATCATCTTCAACATCTTTCAATTGTGGTACTTCTATACAATAAATTGGATCAATTTCACTAATTATATTAATTGATTGTTGATCGGTGAATGTACGTAGAAAACAATTATCACCAATTTCTGTTATTAACATATTTGTACGTTTTATTGATGTATCCGATTCTAATATATCACGCAATTCTGATATTGTTGCACCTGATGGTATACTTAAACCAATTTGTACTTGTCTTGGTTGTTGTGATGTATATAAAACCTTTAAATAAAATTGTAATTAATTAATTAATTTATTTATACCGGGTGAGTCATCTAAAACGAAAAGTTCTTAAGGCAACTCCCATTATTTGGCGAGCGAATCGAAAACTATTTCAAGGATCTATAGGAGGGTCCCTAGAGAACGTTCTAGTAAAATTAGAACCTCGCAGCTCATTTGGAAATACGTCAAAAACCCTAGTTTCTGACGATGTTGCGATTTTCAAAAACGAGTCAAGCACATAAAACAACTAAGATTGACTCGAAGACCCTCCCAACAGTGATTTTTTTCGTTCTTCTCCATTCTAGAAAAAATGCGAACCAGTTCCACCTGTTCTAGAATAAAATGAAAAAAAAACACGAAAAAAATTAATGTTGGGAGAATCCTCGAGTCATTCTTAGTCGTTTCGCGTGTTTATCTTGCCCAAAAGAGTGTTGTTTGACCAACTTCCAAATGAGCTACGAGGTTCTAATTTTGCTAAAATATTCTATATGGACTCTCCTATAAATCCTTGAAATATTTTTCGAATCGCTCGTCAAATAATGGGGGTTGCCGTAAGAACTTTCGTTTTAGGTGACTTATCCGGTATATATATATATTTTTTAAAACTTACAGTTACATAAATAGATTGTTTGTTGAATTGTGGTAATTGTACTGAAATACATTGAAATGGATCGAAAGTATTCGATTGTGTACGACAACGGGAACAACTCAATGATGAACGATATTGGGCTTGAAAAATGCCTTGTATAAATGAATTATTACAACGTTTATAATTTTCTAAAGTTTCAGCTGCTACAACTTCATCCGGCCGGCCTGCAGTCTGAAAAATTAACAAATAATAAATCAAGTTGATATTGATAAAGTATAACGAAGCTTTTCACCAGGGACTACTTAGACTTCTTATCTTAATAATAAGTCATATTTTTTGGCGAGATATTCGAAAAATATTTAAAGAATTTGTAGGGGAATCATTTCAGCAACATTAGAGCCTCGTAGTTCAAATAAAAATTGATCAAAAACACACATTTTGGAGAATATTGTGATTTTCAAAAAACTAGCTCTACACATAAAATGACTGAGCATGATTCGAGGACTCTACCAGAACATTGTTTTTTTCTCGTCTTTTTCCACTGCATTCTAGAACAAATTTATTCTAGAATTCAATGGAGTGAAATGAAAAAAAATCAATGTTGGGAGGGTCCTTGAGACGTTCTTAATCTTTTTGAGTGCTTTTAAAAATCGCAGCATTGTCCAAAACGAACATTTTGACCGACTTCCAAATGAGTTACAAAGTTGTAATTTTGCTAAAATATTTTCCAAGCACTACTTGAAAGATTTTTCGAATTGTTCGCCAATTATTTGCCAAAAGACCTAGGTATTCCCTGATAAAAAGTCTGGTATACAAGATGTCCTATCTAGGAGAGTACAATTTGAACCTTTCTATTAAAAATAATAGAACAACTCAAATAATATTTTAAGGATTCGTTGGAACGCCCTTGGAGATAATTTTACTAACATTAGAACCTCGTAGCTAATTTGGAAGTTGATCAAAAACATTCGTTTTGGACAATGTTGCGATTTCGTGAAAACTAGTTGCACACATAAAACGACTAAGAATGATTCGGAGACCCTTCCCCAACACTGATTTGTTTCCGTTTTTCTCTCATTTATTCTAGAACAGGTGCAAGTATTTCGCATGTTTTTTTAGAATTCAATGAAACGAAACAAATCAACGTTGGGGAGGTCTTAGAAACATTACTAGTCGTTGTAAGTGTGTATTTAGATCATTTTTGAAAATCGCGATATTATCCAAAATGAGCGTCTTTTGATCGACTTTCAAATGAGCTAGGGGGTTCTAATTTTACTAAGACTACCCTATAAATCCTTGAAATGTTTTTCGAATTTCTCGTTTATTAATTTGCTATAAAGACTAATTGTAATTCGTCCTCAATAAAAAGTTTCTCGGCCTGGGAGAATAATGGAGTGATTTGAATAATATTTTAAGGATTTGAAGGGAGGTCTCTGGAGGTCATTTTAGCACAATTAGAACCTAAGTAGCTCATTTTGAAGTCATATAGAATTCTTTAGAAAGACTCGTAGACCCGCCCAACATTGATTTATTTCGTTTTTTCTGTGCTAAAATATAGTGGAGAAAAACGAAAAAGAAACAATATTGGGATGAAAATGTTCTCAAATCTTTGAAATATTTTCCGAATCGCCCTATAATTTTTGGTAGAAATGGCCAAATTGAATACTCCCAGACTGAATACCCTGTATGTATCAATATTATAGAAATAGACATCATAGTAGACTCGTGTACATTTTTCAATTGATTCTATAAATATCTTTTACTACAATTATTGTGGCACGTGCAAGTATTTTAAAATTAATGCGACTCGATTATATATAAAAAAAACATCAATCAATAACGAGTAAACCATTTTAATAATTAGTATTTACATTTGTATAACTTTGGAAATAAACATTAGAAAAAACGAGCACTAATTAAATGAACAAAATCCAATAAATTGATGATTCATCTATTTTCAAGTATGAATTTATTAATAATTAATAATAAGTGTTGTTGTGGTATTTCTTTTTGAATCAATAACGAAATAAACATGAAATATTCTACAATATTTGAATAAAATTTTAGATAAGATGTTAAAGCTTGAGAGAGAAAAAAATATAAAATATTCCCTAATTTTTTACAAATTAATAAATTTTAATAAATTTAAATAAGTTATTTACAGGAATTGTAAAAACGATATAACAATACAGATTTCGTTCTGTTTTTAATTATTATTTAAACAATAAAATAAAACTGTAGTTAAATAGGGATATATTAATGTTTTTATCAGAGGAATTTTCCGTTGATTTTCTTTTTTTTGGTTTTACGATTTAAACGTTTTCATTTATACAATAAACGTTATTATTATTGCTTTTGCTTCAATAAAATTTCTACAATTTAATTGCATTTACTGACTATTATTATTATTATTATTACTATTATAGATTCTTGTTATAAATAATAATTCATTATGTTTTCACGTGTGTATATTTTATTTTTTAATTTTTAATTATCTCTAATGTTATTGTTGTTATTATTTAATAAGAAAAATAAAGAAATAAAGTTACAGAATTGTCTTTTTGATAAGTTTTCAATATATTTTGTTATTGTTATTGAATAAAATTCAAATTTTAGATAAATTCTATATTTCTTTTGTTTTAAATTATTTATAAATACAAAGTTTAAAATTTATAAATCTTACATTACCGGATGTTTGTTTAAAATATGATCGATTTTTATTAAACTCCTATTAGTTTTCAATAAATTCGAATATTTCAACGATTTGTAGGAAAAGGAATTAGAACCTCGTAGCTCATTTGGAAGCTGGTCAAAAAACGATTGTTTCAAAAATGAGATAAACACTTAAAACGATTAAGACCCTTTCGACATTGTTTTTTTTTTCGTTTTTCTCCACTGCATCTTGTATCTGATGAAAATATTTTGCATTTTCTTCTACAATAGAATGTTGGGAAGGTATTCGAGTCACTCTAAGGCCGCGTTTATGTTTGAGGTGTGATAAACGATAAGAGCAACGATACAACCAAAGCGGAGAAAACCAATACACTATTTTAAATGGAAGTGTTTATATTGGAGCGTCGAGTAGAGCAGCGACAATTCCATTTAAGATAGTGTATTGGTTTTCTCCGCTTTGGTTGTATCGCTGCTCTTATCGTTTATCACACCTCCAACATAAACGCGGCCTTAGTCGTTTTAAGTGTGTATTTAGCTCATTTTTAAAAATAGCGATCTTGTCCAATCGAGAGGTTTTTCACAGGTTCTAGTTTTGCCAAAATGTTCTCCAGGGACTACCCCACGAATCCTTGAAATATTTTTCAAATTGCTCGCCAACTAATATTAGTTTCATAAGAATCGGCCAAGTTTAAAACAGATACCCTGTACATACTTAAAAACTAACAATAGAAGACAAGAAAAAATAATAGTTATTGATAAACAAATGTTATTTTTAAAACTTATCATTTACATTAGAAATTCTTAAGAATAGTATACTCCCTTCAATAATTTAGAAATTTGACTATTATAGGTAACATTAACTGTTTTTGTGGTAATTTATTACTAATGACGTCATGGGTCTTTATTAAAATCGTTACGGAATGATAATTTATAGATTTATTATCGATTGATGATGGTTAAAACCCATTTTAACCGGCTTTGAATCAATGTAGTATTTTTATTATTACTATGAAATTCCATTAAAAATAACCCACAAAGAAATACGTCTCTCATTGTCACTGTACGTGGAAATTATGATAATCAAAGGTAATTATTTCGGAGTTTGGTCGTGTTAATTGAAAGTGTTTTAAGTTGTTTTACTTCGAGAAAACAAATTGAATTCTTTAAATGTAGTACCTCAAAAATTTGGCTGTAAAGTTGACTTAGAAGTGACTTTCTTTTGTCAATTAGGAGCAGAATTTCAAAAAAAAAAAAAATCATTTAGAACAAAACTTTTTCTAAATCAAAAGCTGAAATGTTCTACTAAAGCCTTTAGTCAAGAGAGACCAGGCAAGCTTTTGCTGAAAGCACCAACAGGGTTGGAACTAACAATAAGACAAGAAAATTTTTGAAAAATACTTTCAAAAATGTAATTTTAAAACATTATAAAAAAAAATCAAAAACGAAAAAATGGTATTTTATATAATTTAATATCTTACAACCCAATACAAATTTACCGCGACCCATGGTTTAAGAGCCGCTGATTTTAGAGGCCTTTGGATTCTCCAAAGCACTGAAGCGTCCCTGAATAACTGATAGATTGTCAATGAAAATTATAACAATAATGATAAAAGAAAATAGAAAATAACGTAAAAAAGAACTAGGTTACACGCATCAATAAGATAAAATTAGAAATTGTGAAAACCTTCATATTTATAATTTGGTGATTGTTTCTAAAATAATTTCAAATCTACACCGTCATATATTTCATTGTTTTAAATCATCAGAACAAATTGATTAACAATAGAAAAGAATGAAATAATATAAACATATATACGTAATCGATATACTCGTTTAGAAAAAAAGAAATCTGTATTTTGTAAACAAATTACCTCATTAAAAAAAAGCCTCTTGTATAAGAATATTAACATTAAACTCGACTTAAATTTGACTTAAGCTCAACTCATTGCTATTTTTCTCATTAATTCATTCTATGTAGAATTCTAGAAATATATTTTAACCTTAAACGTACACAACAATGATATACATCACTTTAAGATTATTTAATTTCCATGATGTAAAATCGGTTTCATAAGAAAGTGACCATTTTTGGTAGGGTTGTGTAAAACAGGCTCTGAAAAGCGGTCGTAACAATCTATTAGAATTTTTACAAGTCAGGATTTAGGAAGAAAGATATTAAAACAATAATAGGGGGTGGTATGGAGTTATACCGGTGCCATTTTCAGTTAAGAGGGTACTTTTACAAATTTGGTATGGTAAAAACTTGTTTTAATACTTCCTACGTACCACCACCTTCTCACCCTTATGAGGTAATTTTTTTGTGAAACCGATTTTATATACAAATACGGAAAAGTTGTATGATTTCGTAGGTGTTTTAAAAAAAAAACAGACATGGTGGGCCACATAATGACTAGACTTTAAAAATATACTCGACCTATTTTTAAGACAATTGCTACAATTTATTTATAACGATTCATCGATCAATAAATGAAATGAGTTATAAATCAAGACAGGTAACATTTAGGGGTGTTGACAAGCTTAGTATCTAGTTGTATGATTTAATATATTCTCTCCTAATAAATAATTTATTCAAGTGCATTTCCTTGAATATAAAAGATGGATATGTGTTATGCATCATGAGACTAATAAGTAATCAATCAATAAAACAGAATTCGTGTTCTTTTTTTGTAAAAATTAAGTACTCAAGTTTCATTAGAAAAAAACGTGTCACAATAACTATTTTACATTTTGTTATACTTTACGATTTCTAATTGTTATTTTTTTTATCGATAACAATCAACATATAATTTAAATTAATTAATAGATATATTAGGTTAATAATATACAAGCTGAATTGCAGATTTTAAAAAAATCCGGAAACGGAAGTATAGAGAAATAAAATTCCTGCCTATCTAAATATTGATTATATCCGCTTTTTATCTGTTTTATTATCATTATTATTAACGAATGTATATCCTCTATGTATGTATGTATATGTACAGAGATGAAAATCTAAATGTACCCAATTCGTGTGAAACTCCTACTAGTTAGTGAGCGATTTGGAAAAATATTTCAAGGATTTATGGGAGGCTGCTTAGAGATCATTTTAGCAAAATTAGAGCCTTGTAGCTTATTTGGAAGTTGGTCAAAAAACGCTCGTTTTGAATAGACTCATGATGTTAAAAACGAGCGAACCACGTAAAACAACTAAGAATGACTTGAAGAGCCTACCAACATTGACTTTTTTCGATTTTGTCCATTGCAATCTAGAAAAAATGAGAAACATTTTCTCCCGCTCCGGAATAAATTAGAGAAAAACAACAAAAATCAATGTTAGGAGGATCCCCGAGTTATTCTATGTCGTTTAACGTGTATAACGCATTTTATTCATTAGAAACGAGCGATTTTTGACACACTTCAAAACATGTTACAAGGTTCTAATTTTGTTAAAATGATCTCTAGGCATTCTCCTATAAATCCTTG
>JAZBGW010000634.1:0-22633 GCA_037464815.1 Mylabris variabilis | reverse complement strand
AAATTGCCCTTTGCACACAGGCGGCTCAATTCATAGGGACGCCGCTGACTGAGGCACGTATTCGGTAACTTTTTAGGCAGAATCTCTATCCACAGTACGGCCATCTATGTTGTTTGCCATAAATAAAAATACTTTGACGGGTAGTTTTATGAAATTACTGGACCTGTGCAGTCTCTTTTCAGTCATCTGCTTGCTACTTTTTCATAAAGCTACAAAATTCAACAGTAACTTTCACTTAGACAGTGGACAGAGATTATCTCGACAAAGTTACATAATAGAAGCTCCACTATAGACACTACAAATGGCAGCACAAGGGATGAAAAATATGATAAGGAAGAAATATCGCCCATCTGGTACTGATTACCACTTTAATGTCCGGATGATCGACATCTTTCTAGAATAGTCGTTGCAGATTATTTCAGATGAAAATTGCTAGTTTGCAGCATCCATGGTTGTATGAAATATGGAAACTGTATAGTTATTATCTGTGAAATTTCCCACTTTATTCATGGTAGGCTCACCTGCAGATGTGCCGGAATTATTAGCAATTTTACATTTTAAAGGAAACGTTGTCGGTTAAGAAGATGAAAAAGGAGAATTGCTGTGTGTGACTTGAAATCATCCAAACAAATGCAATGTATTCAACTATATTTGAACGTTTATCGAATAATTTCCACTAAAGTGCACTTAAAATGTTATAATAAACCAATAACTTTACAAAATTTGTAATTGAATTTTGTAAAATATTGCAATTTTATTTAGCTTTATACTTGAAGGCAAAAACTCGAATATATCGTTTAGAAATAAGAATCTCAACTACTTTACAACAATAGTAAGTTGTTTTGTATTCAAGGGAGTGAAAATAGTGGTAGTCAGCAAAGTAACATTCTAGAAAAAAGTTATCTTTTTGTTCATCCACAGAACGTATCGTTAAAAACACCCCTACTTAGCATTGTCACCGTACATTGTATTGATTATTACAATCGATACAATAGAATCGTTGCTTTCGGTACGAATAAACAACAATAGAGAACAACATTTATCGTTGGGATAGTGAGAATAGTCGACATTACCTTCGGAAACATTTCTTACCTCGTTCTATAGATTACATCTGTACATCTTTTATATTATACAAGTATTCGTTTTTGATCGTACAAGTAGAATCGGGTTTCTCAAGCGTAAATGCCAAATCCACATTGCTTCCGAATTGAACAAAAAAAAATAACATCTACACTTACAATATGTGTGTACGTTTCTTTAATAGTTGCAATTTGCTTCGAGCAAACTTCTGAAATCGTCTAAAAGTAACGCTCTTAATGTTCTTTTTGAGCTTTTAGAATTTTTATAAATATCTTGAATGCTCTTTTAATCTAAGTACTTCGATTTGTATTAATCAGACTTGATCACTATCTGTAGTTCAAAGCAAAGGATTACCATTCTGAACATATGCTGATTTAGCATTGAAAATAAAACTTTCATTTTAAACTAGTGACGCAAATCCCAGACTTTACGAGATATTAACAAGATCTCGATATTGATTAATGTTAATTATCAAGTAGAAAAACTGTATTTGTACAGTTTGTCTATCGATATTTTGTTTTATTATCAAATATTGAAGAGTAGACGACACAAATAAATACGAACAATCTGGAAATAACTGGAAAAAACCGGATTCTTCAGTCTTGTTATCAGAATCATTACCGCCACTATTATCATCACATATAAATTAGTAAATAAGTTTGATTAATTTGGAGAAAATTACTGAATTTCACACTACACTAGATCACTAAATTCCATCTCGTATTTGATTGACTAAATTGTCCGTGTTTTACGGTCATTAAGGTTCACCATTTTGTTGAATTCTTCTATTATTAGACACATACCGTAATGAAGAGAATGACGAAACGTGAGCTTAATGCATTAATTACTTCTAAACATCCCTAACCGAATCAGTTGATGATAAATTGATTTTTCTTGATGATATTACATAAATATTGTACATTGTATTTTATATTTCCCCCCGTCTATCTATTATTCAATAATAAAAACAATTTCCTATTTCCTGTTGAAGACTATAATCAAATACGTTAAAATTCCGCCCTGTTAGTGGGAAAAATTCTCAAGTTCTACAACAAAAAGTTTCGTTCAATCAGGTCAAACTTAACAAAGAAATTATAATCGCGTGTATTTTATCAGTTGTCCAGTTGTATTTTCGATTGGGAAAACCACTTATTAGACCCTTCATTGTTATCGTGTATGTAGGGCACGACGTATCGTGTTGCAAAGGTGGTGACTTTTGTGATAACCCGAAATTAAGGCATCCTACAGAATGATAATCAAGATTCTAGCAATACGAATCATGCTATTGTATATTCATTAAATGTTGTAACGTATTGTTTGAAGCTTTTTGATGATTCCACTTCGAGTTGCTAACAAGGACAGTTCTAAATAGAATCGGGCAATAACAACAAGAAAAAGCTCAATTTGTACGATTTATTGTAGTCTGAACAAGTTCCGATTCTGACTAGCAATCATGATGAGAACTTTCAGCCCCATATATGAGAATGAAAGTTTTCCAACAGCTTTGACAGGCCGCTGAAAGTTCACCAAGCCATCATTGATCAATAAACTTGACGTATAAGTTATTTTCTATTATTTACAATAGTATTATAACAGTTTGGCTAGTCATAAAGGAATATTTGGGGACAAGAACGGGTACTATTCACGGTTTATGTAGTTGAACATTTTGATTAAATCACCTGTTATCTTCATAGACATAAGCCGAAATGTACATTTAAAACACGTTATGACTGGAGCATAATCGACTAATTCGCTTTTAAATCCGATTGTAACCTATATACGGATACGTGTAAGTAGAAGATAAAAGAAAAGTAGAGCTTTACGTTGTAATCAAGTTAAAGAACGTCTGCTACTATTACTAGAGGGTAAGGTTGTGTGTTTTTATTTGAAATTTCGATCACGTGTTGCCTTTATAGTGTCTAGCATACTGATAGTTATTTCTGAATACAATCCGTAAATTCAATAGCGTTGATGATGACTGACCATACAATGCGTTAGTAGTAACCAAATTGTGTTTGCAATGTGCACAATATTTAGTACCAATCCTCTATATTTTCAACATGATTTGTCAAGTTTTCATTAACAATAGTGTTGACCATCAATTGATTAGTGAAATTAAATATTGTTTAACACAAATCTCGACAATTCATATTTCATTATTTTATGAAAATCCGAATTGATTGTTAGTTTTGTCAGTTTCAATAAATTGTGTTTAAATATAGCTATGATGGAATTTTTAATTTTGAAATAGATGAAGGATTTTCAACAACGCATTTTTCCACATAAACGTTCTATTAACTGAATTTTGAACCCTGTAAAAATACGTCAGTACAAACAATAACTGCACAATTGTATGCAGAGAATGTTGTCTAGTTTTATGCACATAGACCGAAATATGACATTTTATCAAATATTTATATATAGTAACCTATAAAGGGTAGTTTAATAAAAATTCTCGTAACCCATACGCAATACCGGGTGATTCACTTAAAACGAAAAGTTCATATGGCAACTCCCATTATTTGGCAAATCAAAAAATATTCCAAGGATTTATAGAAGACTCCCTAGAGAACATTTTAGCAAAAGTAGAACTTCGTAGCTCTTTTAAAAATTGTTCAAAAACGCTCGTTTCTGACTATGTTGTGGTTTTGAAAAAATAACTAAACAGCCAAGACGACTTAAAATGACTCGGGGATGCTCCCAACATTGATTTTTTCTTTTTTCTCCATTTTATTCTGGAAGAAGTGGAAATGTTTCGCATTTTTTTTTAATTCAAAAAATGAAAACGAAAAAAATCAATGATGGGAGGATCCTCGAGCTATTTTAAGTCGTTTTGCGAGTTTAGTTTGTTTTGACGCTTTTGAGCGCTTTTTGACCAACTTCCAAAAAAGCTACGAGGTTCTAATTTTGCTAAAATGTTCTCTAAGGACCCTCCTATAAGTCTCTAAAATATTTTTTGAATCACTTGCCGAATAGTGGTGGATCACTCGGTATAGGTGTCAACTTGTACTGGTTTATAACAATACAGGGCGTGTGTTTTAAATATGGTCGATTCTTATGAAACACCAATCAGGTAATAGGTGAGGGATTCGAATAATATTTCAAGAATTTGCAGGGAGGTTCCTGGAGCTTCATAGCTCATTTAGAAGTCGATCAAAAAACGTCCATTTCTGATGATCTTCTAATTTTTAAACACTTGCTGCACACATAAGATAACTCAGAATGACTCAACTATCTTTGCAACATTGATTTTTTTTGTTGTCTTCATTATACTCTGGAACAGGTAGAATGTTTCGCATTTTTTTCAAAATGCAACTGAGAAAAACGAGAAAAATCAAAGTTGGGAGGGTTTACGGGTCATTTTTTTAAATGGCGACATTATCTAAAATGATCGATTATTGACCATTTCTAATTTTGCTAATTTTGCTAAAATCTCGAGGGACCAGCAACAAATCCTTGAAATATTATTAAAAACGCATTTATAAAAAATGAGTTTATTTGATATACCGTTGGGTACGTTTTTTGTCCTATTAGGCAAGAGTATGGCTCGTATTCTCTAAATTTTCACAGACAATATCTATCAACAGTGACAATCATTTGTTTATAAGTGAAAAATACTGCAAGCAGCGTTTTTGACATTGGTTTGAACTCAAAAAAGTACTTGCGCTGTAATCTGCGCGATAGTTGCTTTACTTTTCACTTTTCAATAGTTGTACCAAATATTATAAAAAATTAAATTGATAAAATACGATAATCTATTTACCAAAGTTATTAAATTCAACGTCCTTGACTTGTTTATTTTATTATAAAATCGCTGTATATGAAACCAGAAAGTTTGGATGATAATGTTGATATCGTTCTTGTGCTGAGTAAATGGAACACTAAAGAAAAACAGAATATGATGTTGATATATGAGCGTACTTTAAGATGCTTATATCTAGTTTTTCATTCCTTTCAATATTCTCTATTGGTTGAATTACCCATTCTCTATCACTTATTAGTTTTCTCTTTGATTCAATGGATAAGAGCCTATCTCTACGTATACATACATTATCAATAGACCACAATTCCAATTAAGTTATAATAAATTCCCTATAACGATGGAATTCTTGTATATGATGTCGTGATATTCTAAAGCTTATATTCTGTAACTTTTTAGACGTCGACGTCGTCTATTAGATGGCTGAAATAAGATACTTGCGCAGTAAGATTGTGTTATTCGCCTCTTGCATACCACTTAAAATTCTTTTCAACAATTCAAGCCTTATAGTTGAAATTTAGCCGACTAGAAATTTTCATATGGGCCTGATATGGACCATATGAGGATGTCGTTTCATATAAATAAGGTCCGAATCAGGATCCTTCAGGTTCTCATCAGGATTACATTATTAGGTCCTGATCAAATCGTTAATAAAAAAAATTGATAATCGCATAAAGATTAACTGTAATCTCGTCAATTGATCGTAAAGCTACAGGTTTTTATTAATTTATTTAAGATGATTAACACTAAACAATGAAGATAACCACTAATAAATCCGCAGTGAGTGTTAGAAGGACCACCAGAGAAGCGAAATTGACTCGCCGGACTTAGTACGGATAGGAAACGCCTCGAGGAGAAACAATTCTAGAACCGGAAAATAACGTAGTTCAGTTGCTGCAAATTATGCTATTATAACAGCGGGAAGAAGGTACTACATACAAGTGAACTGTAAGAAATAGTACCATCAAGTGGAAGGGCTAGTTACTGGTAATATCAGTAACGCTAGCTAATTATTGCATGAGGCTATCCTGAGAATCACGTCAGCCTAACATGGCCTAACCTTAGCAGGATGGCCTCATGTGAAACAACTATCTTTATTATCCCGAGAATAACCTTAGTTAGTGCTGATGGCTAAGGAACTCGCCAGGTTTTCCTTACTAAGGCTAACTTTGCTTTAACCTGATAAGGTCCTCATGATGCTTCAAGTAAATCAAAAACGATTTCTAGTCGGGTATATGTTAGCGATAAACAAATGTTTTAAATCTGTATTCCTTCAGGATTGTCCTATGCTTACAATTCGTTCATATTCCATTATTGTCATTGGAAAAGATAACAATAAACGGAAAGATTCAACTTGAATTTGTCACATTGGAAAAAATTGACGTTACTTTGTAAATATTTGATATCACCATTTGAACCATTTACGATTAGATGAAAAATTGATAGACATTGATTTTTCGAATTGTTTGTTCTTGTTTTAAGTAAAAATCAACAGTATATCTTCTAAATTTTCTACTGTTATTCTCTGTTGAAAAACTAATTAACGCTGATTGTACAATAAACTGTGTACGTTATTTGTTTGATGAGGTACGTTTTAATTTTGGTCCTAATTAGTTGGGAAAACATATTTGTAATTCCTGAAAATTTACAGTGCTACCACTGAAATTCAAATAGTGCGTGTGTGCTGAGCAATTATGAATTTGCGGTAAAATCCCGGATTTATTTAACGAGTATCCACTTGCCATTAAATAAAACTTGGTAGAGAATTTTCAAAATTTTAACAATAATTTGTTGGGACATTAATGAAAATTGCGTATGTTATTTACACTTGTATAACAATTTGTATAACACGATATATAAATATAGATGGTCGTATAAATAATAATTTTTACTTGTGGAAACTTTAGTCTATTTTTCTTGTTTACGTAGATATAGGGGAAATGATTCTTGGAAAAGCGAAAAACTTGAAACACTCGGAAACTTTAGCGTAAAGTTTCCAACTTTACAAAATTTGACATCTACTTGGAATCACTACTACTATGAAAACAAACTTACTGTTCAAACTATATTTTGCTCTAATTTAAAGTGTAATGGCAAGCTGCTCATCTTCGAACATCATCATAGTTTTAACATTTAGGAATTCAACAAGTTAGAAATTTGATGTGTAGGAATTTGGAATAAATCCATCATGAATGATGAAATGTTTGATTTACATTGGATGTACAACAAGAAATTAGATGACAGTTGTGGAAAAATGCCTTGAGACACAAGCTAATTAAGAAATTACGGTGACTGTTCAGTGAACACAAGAGAAAATTAATAATAAACAAACAATAAAAAGTTTTGAAATAAATAAAAAAGTTTCAAGCGCTGTAACAATTTATAAAACACTTGGGAAATGAAAATTCATAATCTCAACCAACTTTTTATTACCTTTAGAAAATTTCCAAGTGTACAATTTTATAGAATATTGTATTTTTATTTGAAAGGAGAATTTTCAAATATCAAGCAACGATATCCTATCCAATAAACCATCTCCATACGAACAATCCGAATACACTCTCATACAGTCAACACCGAATTTTCCAGCTTCTTTAGCATCCAAATATATTAGATCTAGATCGTTTTCGATAAGACCATCCCCATAATCTGGCCTGGATAATTGAATACGATTTTAGAATATTCAACGGACAATATCGAATATATTTTAAACTTACGTTAGAACTATATGAAGTAGATGGCCGTATAAGCCATTGGCCTCGTGGTACGTACTTTCAGCAGCATTTTCGCATATACTCCGCAATAAACATGCTCGACCGTTTATATTTCGCCTGTAATCGACAATGGTTGTATTAATTTAAATTGTTTTAATGTGCAAGTCTCGCGAGATCAAATATATGTGCCTATAAACGAGCTTTTAGCTTTTACGCTTTATTTCTTTTGTTGCTTTCATTGTTGGATAAAATCATTTATATCATTTGAACAATTAATTTCCGGTATTAAATGAGTGAAAATTTAGAAATTTCATTTAATGCTCGCCGCTCATAAATAATAATGAACGCGACAACTACATTGGATTTATTTTAATTAATTTCAATTGCAAAGCAACAAAGTTTTTCGTGTAGTTTCTATGAAATAATTAGATTAACTCTAAAAGCCATTCTGTCTCTCTTCCACGAAAAACTATTCGTTAATCTAGTGCAAACTAATTACAGTTAAAGTTTTGTATCATTTCTAAACTCCACAGTATCCGATTTACGTTCAACAGACTCTCAAATTCGTAAGGTAAAACTTGAGTGAAGAACATCAAGTGAATCAAATTCTACCAATTATTCATGTATTCAAATCAAAATGAAACGGCACACTAAAACTTTTAAGATTATCATTTTAGATAAATGAAATTCAAGTTTTACCTATTGAGAAAATCTTCAATAGCACGATAAAGAGCCGCCCGTTCGCTCATAATCCGGTTGCGTTTCTTCCGTGAAATTATCGGTGGATAAACACTCGTATTGTTTGTGAATTGGGCAACAGAGTACTGAAATTGAAAATTCCAGGCTATTGACATTGATTGTCGTAGGCCGAGTTGGATCGGTTCAGCTACCCCTAGAACAATCTGAATTAGAGCCGACTTTGAGAAAAAGATCAGATTTTTTTGTTTTATTCATTACCTTGAATCCACCACCGTAAGGGAAATAATACCGTTTCTGACGGGACAAATTTTCTTCACTCATCACATGATTCAAATTCCACAATTTCAAGAGTAACAATACAAGAATTATAATAGAATTGTTTAGATCACAATTTCGATTTATTTTTCTCGACATTAACAAGGCAATTTCATTAACAAAAGTTTAATTAAAACGAAAACTACTGGAAATGTTTTTCTGATAAATTACAGACTTGTGTGGATGAAAATGAATAATCTCTAACTAGTGTCAGATGAGAAAGAACGTCATAAAGTCCAAATAAATATTTAATTTCCTTTTTAACAAACTATCGCTAAATGAATAACCGTTTACTCGAACACAACAACAATGATATTACTGTTTTAAGACAGCTTTTTTTTAAGAAAAACTGGCTTTAATAAAAAGCAATGCCATATAATTCCGTGGAAAAAATCAACATTAACAAAAAACATCCTTTTATGTTGTTAAATTTTAATCTATTTACTTTATCATATTTTCAACTCCAACATTGTTCAAGTCGTAACAAAGAACAGGAGAAAGGAGATCATTTTATAATTATAGAATTAAGTGGAACGTGAAATGGAAAAAATCGCCATTGTTTAAAGCGTATTCTTTCTTTATAGTCAAAGTTTTTTTACGTCTATTTAACACAAATTTTGCGTCTATAAGAAGAAAGATATAAATCTGTATTCTACTGCGTTATCTGTTGATAAGACTAATGAGCGGTTTAACGTAGTTAATTCTAGAAAAAAATACGTAAATAAAGACCCAGATTATCTGTTAACAGTTTTCAAACAGAATTAAATATCTAGCAGCATTTTACAGAAAAGTCATTGCAACCACAACAGCTATTTAAGGGAGGTGTCCACAGAAAATTTTCAAAATTGGCCCAAAATCCGAAAATCGTCAAATGACTTAAAAATATACCAGAATAAAGCTAAGCAATAGGAGCATAATCTGTGTGAATTTGAGCTTGATAAAAAAATTAGTTTCTTTACAGGACATTCGCAAAGTGGGCGTTCGAAAATTGCTCAATTTTTTTTGCCAAATTTGCGTTTTTTTTGTGGCCGATGTAATAACCAGATTTGATCAAAATTCATAGGAAATGTAGCTGCATTCTTTACGAATCCACAGGTGAAAATCTCATCTCTGTGAATTGACTGTGAGCCGAGATATTTTTGTCCAACTGGACTCGCGACCGAAACGGCTGAACGGCGTGACCTCGTTTAACTGTTCAAGCCGGAAAATGATGGAAATAATTTTTTTCAGGGAAATTAATTTGACCACGGCTTTTCTACCGTCATAAAGAGCCTTTTTGAATCTTTCCAGAATTTTTTTGAAAAAGTTTTTCATCGAAAATGCTTTAAGGGGGAGGGGTGTATGTACATAGAAAATTTTCAAAATTGGACAAAAATCCGAAACTCACCAAATGATTTGAAAATATACCAAAATGGAGCTAATTGTAAGCAATGGGAGCATAATCTGTGTGAATTTGAGCTTGATAAAAAAATTAGTTTTTCCATAGGACGGTCGCAAAGTGGGCGCTCGAAAATGGGTCAATTTTTTTGCCAAATTTGCGATTTTTTGTGGCCGATATAATAATCAGATTTGATCAAAATTCATAGGAAATGTAACTGCATTCTTTACGAATCCAAAGGTGAAAATCTCATCCCTGTGAATTGACTGTGAGCCGAGATATTTTTGTCCAACTGGACTCGCGACCGAAACGGCTGAACGGCGTGACTTCGTTTAACTGTTCGAACCGGAAATTGATGGAAATATTTTTTTCTCGGGGAAATTAATTTGACCACGGCTTTTCTACCATCATAAAGAGCCTTTTTGAATCTTTCCAGAATTTTTTTGAAAAAATTTTTCATCGAAAATGCTTTAAGGGGGGGTGTATGTACATAGAAAATTTTCAAAATTAGACAAAAATCCGAAACTCACCAAATGAAGTAAATATACCAAAATGGAGCTAAGCAATGGGAGCATAATCTGTGTGAATTTGAGCTTGATAAAAAAATAGATTTTCCACAGAATGCTCGCAAATTGGGCGCTCAAAAATGGATCGAAATTTTTGCCGAATTTGCGACTCTTTTGTGGCCGATGTTTGATCAAAATTCACATAAAATGTAGCCTCATTCTTTACGAATCCAGTGGTGAAAGTCTCATCCCTCTGAGTTGGATGCGAGCCGAGATATTTTTGCTCAACCGGACTCGTGACCGAAACGGCCAAACGGCGTGGCTTCGTTTAACTGTTCGAGCCGAAAAATAATGAAAATGATTTTTTCTCGGGAACCTAATTTGCCACCATAAAAAGCCATTATGAATTTTTTCAGAATTTAAAAAAAAACTTTTTTTGGTCAAAAATGCTTTAAAATAGGATCAGTTATAGAATTACTAAACTTCTGGAAAAATTCTCAAGGAACTACCTGAACCGATAAATTATTTGGAAACAGATCCAACTGACTCACAATCAAATAGGGTAAATAAAATGGACATTGCGCAGATTTACAGTTGGGTGCGTTATTTAAACCTTGAAAATAGATGACAGTCGCTATGCATAGTGACTATGGATGGCATTCACTAAATTTTTAGAGACTAGTCATTAATTACAAGGAACGTCACTTTTCAGCAACCTACAAGTTACTATCTGCCTATAAGAGGGAAAAAAGTTGTAAAGATGGAGACAATAACCATTCGAAGATGCTTCGAATTGAGTGAAATAATTGCGGGGTAACTTAGAAATAATGGAATTGTAGCTCTGTTCAAAGTGACTGTCACCATCTCGCCATAAAGTTAGTGAATACCTCTCTCTATCTAAAAAGTTGTAGAATACGAGCAAACACAAAAAACTTTCTCTACATTCTTCAATCTTGTCTTCATTGATCATCGACAATAATCCATAACATTGTGTCTTGTTTGTATTTCATATCCCCCAAGGGTGCAACATGTAAAATATCTTATCAGATCGATGTTTTAATCTTTGGACCCTTCAAAAATGCAAGTTCTACACAAGAAATACGACAACGATTTAGGGAATCAAGAATTGAGTTGTACAATAATTGCATTTTCCGCAACAAAATCAAAAAAAAACGATTGCTATACATACATTTATTGCATTTCGGCTGATTTAAAGCGCTGTTTAATCCGAATCGTACATAGTTCAATAAATAGTAGGCAATAGTCGCGCAATCAAACTGTCATTAATTTATTTCACAAAATAACCGTTTCGATAAAAATGTCAACGAGATTTGTGTTTTGTATTTTCCTCATCGGAATACTTCCTTCAAATAGCAATAAGACTGATGATCGACAAGCTTTCGAAGATTACATGTCAAAACAACCAACTTGGTTGCGAGAAGCTCTCAAAGATATCGCTTATTATTTACGAAATCACAAATTTAATGAATACGATCGAAGGTAAAAAGACACAATGCTGCCTACATTATTGTAAATTAGCTCTTTTCCTGTATAGATACGAAAAGAGTCCGCCTCTTGTTCGAGGTTACTACAAAAATTTTCCAAAACCACCGTTGCGAAGTTTACATTGGGAGGTAAATAAATTTTGCGAACAATCATTTCTCGATTGTATCGATTATTTGAGAAAGAAACTACGAGACGCTGATCTGAAACGCAAAGATGATACAAATGTTGTTATACAAGAACAACAATGGACCTGGCATAACAATAGTCAGCAAATAGAAGCTGTCGATCTTGAATGCAAGAAGATGGCAAGAATCGACAATATTCAAGCAAATCCTTTTGAAGGTATACAAAGTTTACTTCATTATATAAACAAGATTTGCGATATTTAAGAATTGTATTAAATTCTTGTTTTCCGGGCGAGAAAAACTACCAATAGACTAATAATTTTTGATATAAAACGCAACCATCCACTGTAAAAGCGATCCAAACGGTGGGCCATATCGAGAGCTCCTCAAGGAATAATAAGCGAAATATTTTCCAATGATTTAAGATAGTGAAGGGGCGTATTTATCCTGGAGCCAATGTAATCAACAGTAAATCACACAATAATCAGTTGACAATTTATTTAACCTCCTCTCGTATAAAAGCCAATGTGGTAATGTCAAACAGATGCCATGCAATCAATATTAATATGAATATATGGGGTAAATAGAACGCTAGTTGCAGAATATGAATCTGTCTCACAAAGACAACATGCTCCCCAGGCAAGATAATAATTTCGACTATGTTAAAGAAATTGTTGAGCATTATAGTTAAATGGTGCTTAAATGGCGTTTAGTTTGTCCATTAAATTATCATATTTAGATGGGGACTAACGTAAGGGGAAAAGTTTCAAACATAAATAACATCTCTAGGTTTTAGCGAATACTTTAAAGCCTACTACTAGTAGTATTATCGTTGAATTGTAGTTGAAATTATGAGTTTCTCTCCCAATAATTAATCACCGACATTTCACTAGTGCTTAAAATAGCCAAATATACTTACCAACTAAGAGATTTGTTCCATTCGAAGGCTTGTTTCGAACACTCAAGTATCAAGATGAAATTTACTATTTACTCTTCTATAGTTGCTTAACAGTAAGTCTTAAATCTTCTTTTAGTTGTTTAACGAATAAAATCCACATCACTTGCTCGTTTCCTCAACGATTATTTCAAAACCAAGCATGTCTGTTGGTTGTATTTTTTACAACTGAAGATTATTCGGAAATAATTTATTTTACGAAAATCTCCTTGTCAGCGCTCTTCAATTTTTTTCGCTTTACCCATCTTGAAATGAATTCAACTAAAGCTTAACTAGACGTTTTCGTTCTGTTTTAGGACCAATTGAACGTTTCCAATGGCGTACAACTGCAACTTATTATATGTGTTCGTTTACAATGAGATCAGAACCGGCTTTAAGATATTTATCAGAAAACTGTGATAACTTTGCTAATTGTTTAGACGAAAGTATTGTTGGAACAAATAATCAGGATCTACGTGCTAATGATTCTGTACCATTTAGTTGTGCTAGTTACAGTTTCTGCCCAGATCCATGTTGTCCATTAAAACATTTAACTGATATTGGAGACTGCTGGAATACACCAGATAACCCTTGTTATCAGGCTAATCCTGTCGGTCAACGGGGATGCTACGTGAATCGTTCCCAGAATACAGATTTCAGGTTAGTTGATATTTAGTTTGTGGGTATGTTTTTTCGGGTATACTATTGATTCTTTAATAAAATAATTTTTTCATTTTATGGAATATTTAATTATTTGACGACATTTATAATTCATTCAAGTCGTGACCAAAACTGTCACGTTTATCTCGTAAACGACGAATCAATTTTCTAAAAAAAAAAGCCGATTCTCCTTGTTCACAGCGACTTGATCTTGAACAGATGGAACGTGAGTTGTTTGTGTCCGCAAAATGGGTACGTATGGAATTCATTTTATGGAATTTGTGTTGATGTGGACGAATGTACAACGGCATCCTCTAATGATGGTGCATACCACAATTGTGATCCGAAATTGGAAGTTTGCCTCAATCTACCTGGCAGTTTTAAATGTACCTGTAGATGGGGTCATATTTTCAATACATCAACGAAAAAATGTCAACCAAGTCGTGCTCTATTGAAATTTGTCAACAACCAACAACAAAACAACAATGGTGAGAATCTAAAGAATCAATCTATGTATATGGGAGTAATTTTATCAACAATTTTTATCAGGACCGGCAAGCAGGAACGATTGTCTCCAACTAAATTTAACGCTTGTTTTTAGTTTAGTTGCTACATTTATTTTCAATAAAAAATAACATCGATAGTTTACTTATTTAATAGTTTGTCAGCTGCCACTGCAGTTAAATGACCTCAAATCGAGTGGCTGCAGTTAATGTTTATTAACAAAAATCACAGAATATCAGAATAACTGTAATTATTAAAGTCATAACAACTTTTGTTTCGATTTGTTTCAATAGTTTTAATATAACAAAATTCATCCCGTGCTTCCAATTTTAGTGTCAACTAAATGGTGAGAGTTATTTAAACAAAATTAAATTAAATTTTAATTTTCTACCAGAGAATAGGTCTGTATATGGGATTAAACTGTTTTGAGCTCTAACAAAGATTTCCATAATACAACTACTAGGACGAGTATGCTCTCGTTACATTTAATCTAAAGAAGATTTCATGTCGCTTTGAGAAAAGTTATAAATTTAATGCACTTTATGTCACTATTACTTTATATCCCATACTAGACGTTATTTAAAAAAAAATTGCCATCTATCCATATTTGTAAGAAAAACTTTCATAGCATAGAAGAATATCAGTATTAAAGCTCTCAGAATAAGCGCTAAGAATAAAAAACTGTGCCATTTTTTAAACGTATTAGTTGATATTCTAAAAGGTTCAAAATTTACTTATCAATGGTAATTCACATATTGTATAACAGGACAGAGTACCTAATTTCATCAACTAATTACCAAATGAAACACTTTGTAAGGTTGTATTATAATAATAATAAATTAGCTTGCCTTCTAAAATCTAGAATATTTCAACCAGATAGTCAAAAACACAGTAACCAATTAACAATGGTACATTCATTGGATTTAACAATTAACATTCAACAAACTTCAGTTGGTGTAACGCTTATTTTGGTCCATTATTTCAGCAAACAAACATAAATCATGATCATTGCACTTTGTTGTAACTTTAAATGCATTGAATCATGTTTCGAAGAAGTCACCAAACAGTTGTCCATTACAGAGATGGACATTGTTTGATTGAATAAAGCTGCAGACTAGAGGATATATTTTGAAAAATGTCTTCAAGATCGAATCAATCATCAGACAGGTTGACAAATGATGATTTTCTCCGAATGTAACGCTAAATTACTCGAAATTTATAATTCAAGAATTTTATGGAAATTTTGCAAAGTTGCTGTTATTTCTTTCGGTTAACCGATTAAGTTGCCCGAAAAATTTCCCAAGAACTGAAAATTGAGCTGATAATTAAGACCACGGCCTGCTGTTGTTATACAACCGGATGTATTAATTAAATTTAATATTACAGGGAATGTTGTAAAGTTCAGATTTTAACATTGGCTAAACTTCCGACGACTTGAAACATCGAATAAACATTGCAAAGATTTAATCTGCTTTGAGATGTGGATTACACACACAATATAGAATTTATTTCTCAACACAATTCATTTTCGTTCCATTGTAATTTTCCTGTTTTGTGCTAAGCCTATACTTTTCTTTTTTCCTGTGTGTGTGTGTGTGTGTGTGTGTGTGTGTGTGTGTGTGTGTGTCAGTAATATGGTTGAATATTGCGGCAATGTTGGCGTGTAAAATAGTTCATTAAAAGAGATAGAAGCAACGGTTAAAATTTATCACTAGGTGATTTATCAGAGGGAATTGCAGATGAGACACTTTAGTGGCAGTTACCGTTTACCTGGAATTGTGTTGGCAATGGTGGTTTTTCCAAAGACAAAATCTCTAATTCTTTATCTAGGTTTGGCCCAGTTCCAGTCCAGATGACGACCAAAATTGTCTATATAGATTTTACTCAACGTTTAAAATTAATGGATTACACTATACAGGTCAGTCCTATCAAATCCTGTTATACACATGTACCGTACTATATACATAGATGTTATACATAGATTGTCTTGATAGCTTTTCTTGTATGTAGTCTACGATAACTATTGCGATTTACGGTCTATCGATCGTTTTCTAATTACTCCACGAAACGTTCACCTTCCACTTTCTATACGATTGATTTATGGTACAACGCTTGGATTTTGGTAATTTCATAGATTTATGGTGTATTGATTAAAATTTTCTGGATATATTGAAGCTATAAAAATGTGAAATATGAAAAATAATGGCGACGAAACGTGTAACAATATACCTACAAAAAAATTTATTAGGGAAAGAGGGGAAAAAAAGAAACGAAAAGAAAACGAAAGGTAGTCGAGAACAGAACAACAAAAACAGCAGGGGCAGAAAAAGGACATTTAACCGACCATTGTAAATACTTAAAAGGTCCTTCTACCATTAATAATACCCCTCGTTGGTGAGGGCTGTTCTAACTGAATGTTATCTAGTAGGGTATAAATTAAAATTTGTACAATCTCGAGTATCTCGTTTAATTATCATGATGATAGCAAAAATTAAAATAAGAAGCATCACCGTATATTTAACGGGGACATTTCAAAACTTTACCTGTTAGGATTCAAAGAAATTTCTTAACAAGCGGAATATTTGCGATTTCTAACTACATTTATTATCCACACTTTTTACATGGTGATTTATTGTTCGTGTACTGAATATTGAAGAAAGTTGCATGAATTTATAAAGGCGATGGTTTCAATCCGGTATTGAGCGAGTAATTTCTATACATTCCTGCTGCTGATGCATATTTAGTAAACTCCATATTTTTTGGATAAAATACAGTCGGTACTGTATGTACATTTGGCGGATATCTAAAGAAAACGAATGCAAAAAACTATCTCTACCATTGAATTTTTTTACCTGCCATAATCACTGGTAGTCGTTCGATAGAAGATATGCTCGCAAGCTTTCTTTTGAATACCGTAACCATAAAAGCAGCATGGGTATTCAAAACGTTCTGGTAATCGAAAAGTTCGATAAAAATCCGATGTTTTCGACTCATCACCACCACTACAACATTTCAACATTTTCGCCCAATTCGAATTCTCGATATAAAACAAAATAAACGATAAGTCTCCTTTTTTTTGATTTGAAAATTAATTTAAAAACCTGCTTTATTTTCCACCATGAAATTTTCTTTTCCCTGACATCTGTCAGAAAAGTCTGTTGTGTTCCAAATATTGAATAAACTCGTCATGGTAACGGTTCAAAATTCTTATATCCAACTTTGAGAGGAATTATTCAAATCAATGCATTAGCCGCAATCTAATTCAGGAAATGAACTTGTCTCAAAAATGCTTCTGAAATATCCAACTGTAGAATTAATTAGAAAACAGCGCGAAAATCAACTAGGAGAGCCATCTCTTAGATGAAAGCTGGATATTCTCATCCTGCTGAATTTCACCATTTTGCTTTACAAACATTCACAGGAAACTCGATCCTGAAACGAATCGTTCGGCGCCTTTTGGTGGGTAGTTCAACTGAATTCGCTATTAATTTGAATACCGTCAATTCCTGTAAAATTTAGTTGTCTAATATCGGAAACCCGTATTTAAGGAATCTTGAATATCGTAGAAATAGGGGCAAATTTTCACCTATTCGAGTATTGCGTGTATTGTTATATTTTCAGGAACGGCAGGTACCCGTAAATTCATCGGACGTAATAAAATTTCTGTTTGTTAATTTTTTATTTTACAGAGCTATATAGAAAGACTGAAGTGATTTTTTTATGGCAGATGTTTTATAGAGGCTCGTCCTAATAAAGGACACGTTTACGAGCCAAATTAGATAAAGAGTGCTGTTCCGTATACGAAAAAAGCTTTCCAAGTTGATGTCTTTTTTACAACACTACTTTCAATATTGCAGTGAATTTAATCGAAATTAGATTTTAGGTTGTTCACAATTCGCCGACGAGGGCCCTCAAACAACAATTTTACAAGATGTAAGTAATTGAACAAATAATTGAAAATAAATTACTCCTTTTACGAACTTAATAATTTCATCTCAATTTTAAAGGGAGTCTTTGAAAATTAACAATGGTAGAAATTAAGTGTGTTGGAAGAATTGTTGTCGTTATCGTTTTCAGTTTTTATATCCGATCACTAATAAAATTCGGGTAATAAAATTGATGTTTCATTTTAACACTGGATATTTTTTCAGTTACGACCGAAAATCCTTAAATATTGATATCTGTCACTTTCAGTACTGTTATTGGTTTGATAAGATCCTTTTCAGCAATCTCTTATACAGGGTGAAATAGAGATTCCTTTAAATCTTTAAACTACTATATATTAGAGGATCTTTGTGGATCCTTTTCCGAGATAAAAGCTTTTGAAAATTTCGCCAACATTCTTAGAGCTATTGGATGATTATGTGTTTTCAGCGGGGTTTGAAAATGTCGAACAGCTGCAGATCCGAATTTGTGAACTGCCGAAACATGCAGCCTCCCTTGCTACTTAGAGTGCAGTTTTGTGTGTAACAGGGGTGGAAGACATTTTAAAGAAGTTTTGTAGTGTTTCTTGTGTTACGTGTAAGTTCAATAAATAAATTTGTAAGACTTGTGTGCGTAGTTCAATGGAAATCCTTGTTGTTATCAATTAATAACAACATTACAGTAGGTTAGTATTTAACCAGCGACCATCAAACAATAGTTGTAATTTTGACCAATTTTAGCCAATTGTTTTCTTTTTGACTCCTCAAAATATGTTTATTCTACACAGAGATGTTGTGGATTATGTATTTAAAGGCAATTCGATTGCACCCTGTATATTGTTGAATTTTTGTTAGGTGAATCGTAATTCCAATAATGTAGATTTTATAAATTACAAATATCTTTCAGCTTTAGGAACGTCTAAAAATTTAGAATTGCAAATTTAATTAACTGTTGCACGCTCACGTTCGGTCAAGCTTTTTCAAGTTTAGCATTTTCCTTTACATTGACATGGCGACATTTGTTAAGAATCCTATACGTAAGTGGAATCCAAATTGATTCTAATCTTATTCGGACCACTAGAATCAATAAGATGGTTGTTATCAAAGGACAGAGTAATTTTGAAGCTAAATCAAATTTAAACCGGATAAGACAATGGAATTGTGTCGAATTAAATCCGAATTTAATCACAAATTTGATAGTAATTGACGATAATAAGCAAAGATTATATTGATATCTTACACGATCAAAACAACATATTTTACCGATTTTTTTATTGTTCCTCAACTAGATTCTGTTGTAAATTCACATATTATGGTTTAATTAACCATTAGTTATTTAAATTTCGTTTTACAAGCCATAATAGAAGCTCCGGCTTATATTATTTTGTTGTTTCCATCCGTCGACAGAGAATATTGTCGTTCTCGTTAATTTTTTCAGGAATTTTTTGCCCGTTTCTGGGCTTTCTTAATCAAAATAAGAATTTCCTGCAAATAAATGAACACGGGAAAAATACAGAATTAAACACAATCATTCGAGATAATTGGTATACACGTGTAGTCTTAATTGGAAAATTTCTTATTACTATATCTTATACGACAATTTATATTTATACAGCAGAGATGTTTCCAATAATTGTAAACGTACCAGCTTGGCGACTTGTTAGACGTGTTAATTTGTGCAATTATTAAGGAGCTTTAATGCTATCTTTATCGTGATATCATAAAAACACTATTAAGAAGAAAACATTGCAGAATCGGTAAATTAATTGACAAGGATAAAGATACATACATGCCGCAAGAAAAGCTCAATTTATTTGGAAAAACTTCCACACTGGCAATAATTGTCTTCAATTCTACAACAATAGAAACAGATTTTTTGAATGACATTTTTCGGAAACATAAAATCCAGTTTATAGAATAACACAAACGATCCTAAGTGTATCAATATTAATATCAATATTGATATTAATCAATGACAAATAAATTCTCTAATCTCCCGTTTTCTTTGATACCTGCTTTATTCTGTAATCTTTGCATTATTATCTGGCAAATTTCCGAGTAACTTGAACTACTACAATGTAGATGGCGGATTCTTTCATAGTTTGCTTCTATTGTGAGAATTTCAAAAATTTAACTAATCTCTTTTATATATTCTTAAATTAAAAACATGAGCAACAAACAGCGTTTAAATCATTATGAAAATTAGGTTAAACACTAATAAAGCAATATATTCAATGTTGTTCTGCTTCAGGTCAACTACTAAGATTGAACTAAGCTTCAGTTAATTAATTAAGGATCAAAAGCGCCACTTGCCTTCTGTTAGACACAGTCAGAGAAGGGTAGACAATGGTAGTTTCAATAATATTCATTGTGTGCAATAACAGTAAGTAGGGTGGTAAATATTTACAAAGCTTTTGCACATTGTTCAAGATTTGTGAGTTACAATTAATTTAAAAAGTATTTTCTTACTGTATACCACTGTAAAACAATCCAGTTTGTTTTTGAAGAACGGCAAAATTTTGAAAGATTAATCTCAAAGTCTTTTCCGCTTTGATAATATTCAATGTAAAAGATGAAAGCTTAAAGTTTTGTATTTGTTTAATTTCTGACAGAAGATTGATAGGCACAGTTGTATTTCTTTTTTAATGTAACAGGCTTTTTTCTAAAGTTTCATTATAATATTAATTAAAAATTGGTTGTACTGATTAATGAATTGTCCGGGATCAAAGTGGTGCATTGTTAACGCAATTAAATTCATTGTTAGTGTAAATGCTAATTTAATAGAATCGAATCGAGGAAACAGATGTAATCTATTTGTTTAGACAATTTATACATGCATGGTGATTATTGGAACTAGCCTGTTGGCAATTCAATGCAGGTAATTTTAATTGTTGTCCTTTCAGACCACAGCTTCCACAATTTTCGAAAACTTTATCGTCTTATTCATGCTACAATTAATTTTTGTTTTCTTTCTGTTTAGTACACACAATATTCAACGCACTTTTTCATTTTATTGTTCAGAATTCAAAGTTTCTCTTACATCAATTGCCACAGAAATGATTCAAGGGTATCTACGTAAAGTGTCTCGATTAGAGGGGTGTCCATATGTTGTTTAAATAAGAGCACTATCACGTTGCCGACATATCATCGAACATTATTATAGAAATGGAATTACACCTGCAAATCTCCTAATTCTCCTCTCTAGAAACGTAAAAACGTCATATTTCTGGCAATAAATGCACCCAACATAATGTCGCTGAAAGTCAAAGTTATTTGTTGATTATTTGTGGCTAAAGTTTTAACGTGTCCCCACATTAATACAGTTTGAAGTTGTGAAGATTACGTAATAGTTTCAGCCAATTTTAACCCGGATATTTTCAACTTTATTAGCCTTTCGGTTGAGGGCGAGGAAAAAAGGGAGTTGTTTGCAATCGAATTAAACAACCATAAATTATTACGACTATAGAAACATTTTGTAAGCTTTCACATAATTTTTGATACTAATATTATTGTCGAATATAAAGCTAATTTTCTACATCTAACTTGTAGTAAACAAAAAAAAAACGTTTCCTTTCAGACAGCCATTTAGTGTACATTCATTCAGTAAAGTTCGTTCAAAGTTCTTAAACTAATGTTTTTAACAGAATCCGACTAGTTTCCAACGGAGTATTTATGAAAGCGCTGTCTAAAAAATTTCAAATTTCCTGCTGAATTCTTATCTCTTTTCACTACGTTAAGAGATCCTTTGTAAATGGAATTTCTTTAGGTTATTCCATCATAAAGAAGTAAATTTTAATTGGTTTGCGTTGATAATTGGACATCAAAACTAAATCGTTCTTGTCGTCAATTTACTGTGAAATATCTGTTTGAAATTTGTTTAATTTTCGTAACAGTCAACATTTATTAATCAACTTTAAATAACTTGACATTATTGTATCTTTATTAACTTGAAAGTTTCCCCAACAAGTTAAACAAGATTTGAAAAATTCCAGTTTTTACATATCGCTAAATATATCTTTCTACAGTCGTTTAATTTGAATCATTTTTCCATTAAGTTGCGCCATCATTTATTATCCTCTAATTATAATTCTGACAGTGTTGTTAAATAACGACTCTTGTTAGCTATTGGAATAATATTCAATATTTCAATTGAATAATTCCATCTTTCAAAACATCTCTATAGATTTTAAAGACCACACTATGGAATTTGAAAATTTAATTTTCTGTCTGCTTGTTATTGCTTGATATATGTATATCTATAGTTAGAGCTTTCATGAATATGCGATTGATTTGAAATTGAATTGACGATCGCCAATACAAACGCAAAACCACCATTAACACTAGAATTTGTAAAAGAATAGCGTGAGAAGTGTGCAATTATTGATTTTGCTTCAAAGCAAAACAACAATAAAAAAGCAGAATAGTACAAGTTTTGGTCAGAATATCATCGTCGCACGTGCTTACGTATCAAACAACAATCGTATAATTCTAATGCAATACCAACACAAAGTCAATACCCATAAAATACT
>JAZBGW010000632.1:0-22636 GCA_037464815.1 Mylabris variabilis | reverse complement strand
ATTACAGGACTGTTTACTGAAGTAGCATCTCAATAATATTTTGATCGTAAAAGACCCAACATGTAGGGCCTGTAAAAAGATGAAATTTCGCTTCATATCTTATGCTACTGTGAGGCCTTGAAGGATCTCAGAAGAATAAACAACACTCCATTAAACAATATCCTGGACTTTATTAAAAGGGCGGGACTATTGGGAAACTTAACCCAAATTAGGCGTGTCGACGGGTTTATAAAAGGCCTTTAAGGCCGAAGTATAGTGGGAAACGAACCACAGCTCGTGTGTGAAGGACTGAAAAAGACCTCACACAAAACAATAATAATAATAATAGTAATACATATTGATATGAAATAAATAAATCTTGACAAATGACTCGTTTTTACAATACGTCATTTTGCTACCATTCTTTTAGACGATTGTGAAATTGTAAAATAAAATTCCGAGTCTACCGTTTTCTAAATCGCTTTATTCGTATTATTCGTGAAACAATAAAGTTATTTTCTTGATTTTCAACATTTATGTCTTCTTGTATCCCGAATTTCTGGCAACAGCCCTCGTAATATGGACTTGACATCTATTGTAGAAATGATATTTTGAGATTCGTATAAAGTTGCTAGGGAATAAAGGTAAATAATTTTCAGATAAATATATGCATGTTATTGTTGTTATACTTCTTTTGTTTATGTGTATAGATGCGTACATTTCAACGTTATATAAATTCAAGTTTGTTCCACACCTTTTTCGCTTCTATTTCCCATTGTTTACGGTGCAAGTTGTCATTTACAAAGAATATTCCGACAAAGTAGACTATAGAAAAATTGCAATATGAAGCGGGGCGTGTGTAGCTCATAATTTGTCGTATCATCGTCATGAACAACACCAACGAATAAAAGAACGACAATCTTTGTCATATAATACAACAATAACATAAAGAGACTGTAGTGTTGTTGGGCGAATCATTGATAATTTTCATATTTGTAAACCGATAAGAAATAATTCGATGATTTCTATTTAAGAATTTCCTTGAGGCAAATACAAAAAAAGGAAATCACTCGGATGTGTTCACTGTCGATATATAGAACGTTAGTCGCTTTTCACTCTATGTGCCTTGTTAAGTGCCTCACACACATCAAATCTATTACCTAAAATTCCAAGTACACTCTTTTGTTGTAATTGATTTACAGACTTGGTCGATTCCAAAGACTAGAAAATGTACTTGGACTATTCGAGATTATGTTTGCTATCGACGGCTACATTTGGTCGAATTTCTTTTAAAGCTAGTCGAATGAAAATAAACGTAGAATAACATTAATGGTAGAATTGATGCTTTAAATTCCTCTAGCATAATTTTTTAATCGAACCAATATTTTTGTAGAATTCGAGATTCAATATAAATATTGATAGATTTTCTACTTTAATTGCATTAGAAATAATTGCAATGATCGCATCAGACGGTATGATTTGATTCAAAGAGAACTTATAAATGGCTCAAACGATCTCAGAAACCATTATAGATGATTGAGTTTGAGGAAGTGATACGGTTGCTATGACCACATTTGATGGTTGTTGAATATTTTTCAAGCTCTCATTCAATAATGCCAAGATAACAACAATACAAATCCGCATTTTTTAATTTTATAGAAAGCTTTCAGAAAACAGTAAGATTCGTTTCAGCGTATTTTTTATGTGTGACAGGTAAACTTGGATGTCTTATCATCGAAATAACTTTCATTTAATGGTGGACGATGGGCACAGCGATCAGAATCGTAGCCCTCAACCTACTTCAATTATTGTACGCACTTGAGAGCCCAACATAATATATTATTTTCAAGTTTCCTCTCGCTATCTTTTTTTTATTCTGAATACGAATAAAAATGATCCACTTTTCCCAATTTGTGGGGTATTTCCCAAATGGTTATAGAATATTTTCTAAGAATGATGATACCTGACAAATAGCATACGCTACTACTCAAGTTTGCATCCCAACCGAGATCCATCAGTGTGAAAAGTTTTGATTAACGAATTTCGAATGACTAGAAGTGTAAAGGATCGTTTGTCGGGTTGTCTTATACAACTTCCTATCCGCTTAAGTGGTTCTTGGCAAATACAAAATACAACCATTTTCTAAATAGACACTTGACGGTAGATTGGAGGTGGAAATGAGTATTTTTTTTCGTGCCCTGTTTGTTTGTTTGAACCGATTGGAAATTGCATCGATACCGTTGATTATTGTATACACCTAGATGAATTATAATTTAGACCCTTTGGCAATGCCAATTCGTATATATCATTGTAAACATGAAGCTGTTTTCAACAGTTAAAATGGTTTTACAGGCCATAATTTAAATCGATGCGATCGCTTTCATCCGGCTTGTCAACAATAATTGACTGCCGGACAAACAAGAATCAACCGTAGTGAGTTTATGACTTTTGTTACCCGATCCCTCTATAAATATATCAAATTAAAACGATTTTTCGTTTCTAATTAACATTTCCAATAAATATAGAAACAGTTCGATAATTACATTATTACAACACACGTTGATAATCAGACAATCAGATAACAATGGATTTTAACAAATAATTGAACTAATAATAATAATAACAGTGAAAAACAAATAACGATAAATTTCAAATAGTGGTTGTTTGTGGTGAATATGGATTAGGTAAACTAGGAGCTTTCAGATTGTGTGTGTGTGTGTGGAGACGTAATAAGGACAAAAACAACAGGTAGCCAGAGAATTAACACAATTCGTTTCTATTATAAGGAAATTAATTACGTTATTCACGCAATATTCTAATAAAGATAAATTGCACAATTTCTATCTATTTAATTTATTAGAATAATATGTTTGATTATCTTTCAGTTACTATAATTATTAAACACGACATCAACAATATTTCTTATTTTCTTTAATAACCAATTGCTAATATTAAAAAAGTAACGCACGCAATAATTTCAATAATAATTCATTAATATTAATTAAAACTCCTATTAAAAAATTGCATACAATAGTTTCGAAATCAACAAATAATTGTAATTAAAAGCTTGTAAATTTTAGTGCAAACTAACGTGCAATAATTTTGATCGAAAAAACCCGTTTAATTAAATAATAATTGGTTTAATTGAATTTTAATTGAATTCCCAAAATATATCCTTAAAGCAAACAATCAAGTACTCATCCACAGTGATATTGCTTAATTTGAAAGGATAAGAGGATCGAAATGAGAACGTCTCAACTGACGAATTGGACGTAAATTTTCCAAATTTACCCTTTGCAGATTCGTTAACCGGTTAATTAATTAATGACTGAATTAAACTTACCGATTGTTGGATCCATTACAGCCTCTGTGATGGTGAGAATTGTTAAGAATACGTAAATGAAACGTATGAACGCCATGGATACGATGATGGTTCGTCGACCGCGTGCCGCATGCCGACTGACGTTGTACGTCGCGACGCTTAATGTGGTCAACATTATCAAGCGCATGCGTTTTTAATAAAAATTCCTGACCTATACAATGAGGAACAACCCATCAGTATCTTTACTAGATTTCGTCCATTTATGTTTTTTTTGCCTTCTTTATAAACATAGTAATAAAAAAACAACAGACTTAAAAAAATAAATGAATTCAACATGAAGGGTGCATTAAAATTTGCTAGAAATTGTATTATCAAATGGTTACTTTGAATCTTTTAATAAAAAATATGGTTCGAATGAATCTTTTATATTAAAAGCATTTAATATACCTACATACATATGCAGTAGGGGTAAATGAATATTTCGAAAAAATCTCAACATTTACCGTAAAATATAATTAAATCCAATGGAGATTTTAACGTTAAAAGGACTGATGTCTATACTTTGTTTTAAATTTTCCTGTAACACAGCTTAAAGTCAGCACCCCCTATAATTTTTTTAAATATAACTCTCTAATCATTGAAGCTTAAACGATAAGAACTGAAACACTGAACAGCACCAACGAAGCACTAACAGAACAACTTATTTATTTTCTTCAATATAATTATTAAGTGCGATGCATCCCCATCCCTAACTTTTTTTATACATATCTGTTAAAGTATAAACGCTCTAACGAAAACAATAGCAAAATCGAAAAGCACTAACGATACCTATACTTCGTTTTAAATTTCCTTGTTACACAGCGTAAACTTAGCACCACCCCATAATTTTTTAAATATAACTCTCTAACTATCGAAGTACTAACGATAAGAACTGAAGCACTAAAAATCACTAACGTTTAAATTTAGAAAAATTTACTGTGCTTATGTGGGGGGTGCCAACTTGACGGAATAACTTAATCTTATCAATTCTACTCTAAATACATTAATTATCTCCAACAGATAGTCATCTGTGTGCTCTTGAACTAACAATAAGCTTGAAGATGTTTGTCTTATTCGATTTAGTCAACTTGACTTTTGGGTGGTAATGTCAATAACAATAAAGAGATGTCTGAAGATTGACAAAGACGAAAGATGTAATTTAAGGAATACTGTTTTTTTTTTATGCGAAGGGTAGATAAATTTGAACGTGGGCAATTATATGACGGTACTTGTCTTAATGATGCTAGTGGACATTTCAGTATTTTTGCACATGAACTACCTGGAAACCTTAAGACGATACTCAGACTTGTAAGACGATTATCATTGACATAAAACTAAAAGTAAAAAAGGCTTCTTGGATGACAACGAATAAATACATCCGCCATCGGTCGAAATAAAACGATTTTATTTCATAAAAATTATCAAAACGTTGACTGAAAATATTTATTTTGTTTTTAGAAAACTGCAAAAAGACTTAATGCTCTCCTGTTAGTTAGCGAGCGATTCGAATAATATTTTAAGGATTCGTAGAGTTGCCCTTAGAGAATATTTTAACAAAATTATAGCGCCGTAGGTCATTTGGAAGTCGGTCAAAAAAACGATTTTCAAAAACTTGCTACACACGTAAAATGAATTAAAATGACTCGAGGATCCACCCTACATTGTTTTTTTTCGGTTTCAAACAAGTAATAAAAAATAAACTATTCTATTTAAAATAAGAGAGTAGGTTGCACTACCCCATACAACGGGGGCTGCTAGAACAACTAAAATATTTTCTAGAGGAGGTTCAGTGGACATGACGTGAATCACCCTGTATGAGACATTACGAATTTCTTGAAAAAAGTACATATTTTTATTTTATTGTGGAATAAATTAAATACATTGAAAATATTCGCAAATTATCTCTACTTTCGTGTAGGAACGATAAGAGGCGTGTATCTACTTTTTTTTCAGTTTTTGATAACAGAACAAAGGAAAAATTATATAAGGTCCTTTTTTATAGAATTGTCTGTGCCGATCTTTTATTCATTGCAGTTTTGAACATCGAAGTGTTAACACGAGTTTGTCAATTCTAAAATAATAAAATAAATAAAAGATAATTTATAATAATAAAATATAATAATGCTAATAAAGTGTATGTGGTGTGTTTGTGTTGAAGTCAGTGTTTGTGCTTCGCTGAAAGAAGCTAGTCAACCCTCGCAGTTAGGGGTAGAAATTTCACCGAAAAGGTAATTCGAAATATCTAAACTATTATTCTAAAATTACTAACTTTTCTTTTTTTTCTAATTACAGTAGCTTCGGACAGCATGGGACAGGAGCTGAGATGCAGTTAAGTAGTAAGTAGCTTTTTTTATTTATATCTCGCAATTTTATTCGCTTATGTAATATTTTTAATTATTGATGGAAATTTAAAGCCGGAACTCGAAAATTAACAATTATATTACTGAAATCGAAATACAAACTAATTTTTTATATTGAAATCATAATAATCAGAATGATCATTTATTAAATATTCAATTACGCGTAATAATTAATAATAATCAGTCAAATAAAGCGACCTTCTTATTGATTTATTTTGATTAAATAATATAAACAACACCTTAGATAGGTACCTATTCCAACAAATCTCTTCGTTGGTACTATTGACTTTACAACCTTTTATTTGGATCTTTGATAATTATCGGAAAAATGCGATTACTATTACCTCAATTTCTCTGATTTTTGTCACCGAAATTTCAATTTATGAACGAGAATATGAAAACTTTACAATGAAGTACACGTTTAAGTCATGAAAAAGGTGTTACGAGTAAAGCTTAGATGCTTTGAACTCGTATCGTTCTATGTTCGGCCGTTAAGTTTAAGTATATGACGGGAAATATTAAAACTATGCAATTAAGTACAAATTTGGGGCTTGTAAAAGGTACTACGAGTAAAGCTTTGATACTTTAAACTCGGTTCTTTGTATCTTTTGCCTACGGAGTATCACTTAATGACAGAAAAGGTTGAAATTGTACGATTAAGTGCAAGTTTAATACATGAAAAAGGTGTTACGAGTAAAGCTTTGATGCTTTGAACTCGAATTCTTCTTATTTTTTACGCTGATGCTTTAAACAATAGCGTCCATCAATCGCAATTTGGTACAATAACTTCTTTACATTATTTTTTAATGGTAAAGTTGAGTTATTCGATTTTTGAAATGGACCGCGTTACAGTGAAAAGTGCTTTAAAACGTGCAGATGTGTATTTGTGTAATTCTCACAGATAAATATATGTAAATAAATGTTAAAATTCAAAACGATAAGTATAGAAAAGCTAGTTTAATTTATTTCCATTTTATTTCAGGATAAAATATATATTTTTTCAGATATTTATTTTTTTTTTAATTCTTGTAAAATTTGTTAATATTTTAGGTAAATTATCTAATTTTATTTCAGAATATGATTTATGATTTTGTTTTTCAGATATTTAATTCCTTGATAATATTTTACACTTTTATATTTTATTTTTATTTATTTCCTAATCTGTAATTGTCTTATATTTTAGGTAAATTTTTATATTTTTCTCTAATTTGAACTTTTTTTTCAGAACATATAAATTTTCATTAATAGCGCTTTAATTTTCAGGACTTTGTAATGAAAATAATTTATTCTTTTATATTTCAGAAAATAACTATCATCGAGATCTTCAACTTCAATCTTTTAAAAATCTTTCATTATTGTAACTTCACAATCCCATTCCATCGAACTTTACGAATTTATTTATAAATTTAAAAGATTCACTTGCCAATGATAAGAATATAAAAGTGAACGTGAAAACAGCAAATATTCATGGGATAATGTGGGAACTTTTTGATATAGGTACGAATATTTGTTCTCTTGACCTCTTCACGTTTGTTTTATAGTGGTTTACAACGTTACTAACATTATTAGTTTTAGATTATAAGGGTTGTGTATTGTGCTTTTGTGTGTAATTGTCTGATTTTTACAAATATTACTGGCGGTGGCGGATATATCAACCACTATAAAGTGGATTCGGCCTACAGGGGATACCACTATAAAAAACGCACCCTGTACTTTACCTCACAGGTGGTGTGGAAAGAAGCACGTACAACTATTATTTCTAGTATTCATCAATAAATTTATAGGTTTAATTTACGTTAAATGAGTCTAAACAGTAATGACTTTGTGAAAAATTTACTTGCAGGTCACCTTGCACCGGGCCCCGCTTTTGTTTGCGCCCGGTCCTGTCCATTGTGATTTAATGTTAGCAGATTGAATAAAACCTACCCAAACAGACGCAAATGTTACGAAAAAACGTTATAAAGTACTTGTTGCACTATCACTTTCATGAAAGCTAGCAGATGCACAAAAGTCGTCTATCTTTCTCCTGAAATCTCTAAAACTCTCAAACTATTAACTTCACGTTAATTGATAGAGCACTATTTGTTTAATCCAGACCTTGTTCTATATAGATGGTTTTTTTTTTGGTTGCGGTTCTATTAAGAATACTTTTCTCCCTTAAGAGTTTCACTCTCGTATCTCTAGTATGATAAATATGTGTTTTGTTTTCCCCAACAAGTCTATTTACTGTGCTATATTTATCATTTTTCCCTATTTTTCCCCTATTTCGCCAGTGGGAAGCCTATTGATCTTTCCTCGCTTCTTAATCTTTGTTGAAAGATTTTCTCGAAAATATTTACTCAGCAACTGTTTATTTCTTTTTCGGTGCAATTAATAGTGCAAGATATCGATTCTGTTACAAAATATTTATTGACGTTACACTATCAGTAGAAGAAATTTCGATTTTTACGATTTTTAACATTAAAAATTGCCACAGTTGTTGAAAGTTTGTGTTCCATGTAGCTCGTTAAAATTGATATTGATATATATTTCATACAGTTCCATTTCGATGTGGTCGAACTCTATCGTTTTGTTATTTAGAATCGTCAATATCAGGCGCACCTTCGTTCACGGAAAAAAGACCTCAAACATTTCTTTCGTATTTAATTGAATTCAGTTGCCAGTAGGAAGCGACCATCGTATTTTATTGAAATGAAGTCGCAGGTGGTAACAGTTCGATTTTGGTCGAGCTTATGAAACTAAGCACAAGTGGAAACGGTGAACCGTATATAAGGTAATAAGTCACCGTTATAAACCAATGCAGAACCGTTATAAGGTGAAACAAAAAGAGATATATGTCGACAAAAAAGAAAACTGCTTTGTAAATATACATATGTATGTTGAATTTCTCAACATAAACTGTCGTTGTGTGGTTGATTTACGGAGACGTTTAGAAAATCGCTGAAGCTCACTGTTATATGTCGATGGTGTAGTGTGTTGATGCCAAACTAGACGTGAGTATATACAAGAAGATAGAGAAGTTGATGTAATCGAAAACGGCTCCCTTACAATGAATTAATCTTTTTTCTCTCTACACTTTGCTTTCCCTGCATGGGGCATTGGAGCGCAAATTCCAATCTAATCGATTCGCGATGGTGTTTGAGTGAGAATTTAGTGGATTTTTACAATTTTAATGTAAATTAAACAAATTCAATATATAAATTTTCTGTTTTCCTGTAGCAGGCTACTTTTCATCACGTATTCCAATTACATAGAATTGCAATTGCAAATATTGAATCTCTTACCGTTTTCTAAATTAATGACGAAGAGTAAATTGTAAAAAGCAATTTCAATGTACGAAAAATCAACATGCTCGATCATTAATTTCGTTTGACTATTGACTAAATGGAATAGCTACTTTTCTCGATAAAAAGACCGGTGAGAATCCTTTGAAATGCTGCATCTTACTAAATTGTACCTGTTAGAAACCATGCCTGAAAAACTACAACTTTTACAATTTTGTGTAAATATAATGATTGTATAAATTTCTGTTGGAGAATTTTCGAAATAATTTACAAGGAAATGGTGAATGATGGAGTGTAGCACAAAACTAAATTGCTAATTACCATCATTACTCTCTGTGAATTTCAAGACGAATTTGCAACGGAATTACTTTAACATTCTTCCACTTTATAATTTTGAGTAGTCCAAATTTGATCTGCCAATTAATTTTACACCAACTCACCCTATATGGATGCATTTATATATGTAGACGTATGATGTTAATTAAATTTTAGTCTAGCTGGATTGTTATTCAGTGCTTTCGATTGCAGTAAATATACGAGCTCGCCATCAATCACGATAGGTAACAACCACAATTACTAATTATACTGCTAATAAATTCGGTTGATCATCAAAAATTGACTGTTTTAAATAAAATTCCCGGCATTGTGAGAATTTTAAACAGAACGTCCCCAGTGTTATAATTGATTGAATTTTTCCATTTGATTGATTCGTTGAAATATCAAATACATTCACAGTTTTCGATTATTGTAAATGTCGGCCAAAATAATAACCAATTGGTTTGTTGGCCTTAATCTGGAAATATGAACGAAAGTCATGAATAGGGATCAACAGACATTTAACAGTTTGATTCCTTCTACAAATTTTCAATTTAAAATTTAATCATGGAAAAAGTCTACATAATTGAAATGTAGCAACACCGGAGCCAATTCGATGTTTTTAGTATTCACAACTTGTACCTGAATCAAATTGCTAAATTTTGAATACGGGCAGAATTGAAGTGGGCGAAAAACACAATCTTTAATCGAATTTCCAGAAATACACTAATCAAATATTTAGGGAAATACTAATGACGTGTTTCCAATAATTTTATTTAGAAGCGGATTGTGTTTGTTTTTCGTACTTTTTCTTTTTAGATTCGTATTAATCTTAGTGTTGCCGTTACGACCATAGGAACGGAATGTTTCCCTTGGGCGGCACCAAATGACCGCTCAACTTGTCCCTTTCACCAAGATATATTAACTCAATCTAGCTAACCATTTTAGCTATATTTCTAGATTGAATGACCACTATTTTTACACAACACATACATATCCGTATTATCTACACAATAATTCTCGTTTCGTTGTAGACAATCTCGCTTGTATTGTCGAGACTTTATTCTGTCTATTGCCACAACTGACTTGTAGATTTCAGTAAATTTAAATTCAAGTATATTTGAATGATAATAGAATAACGACGCTACTTATATTCTAGGCAATGTCAGGCTGTTGAGGCGAGAGAAAGCTGCGAATGCTGTGATAAGCTGTGTAAGCTAGTCTGTTGAGTTTCTCTATAAGCATATAATAGGACTTGGTTGACTAGGATCGTCTCTTACAATAGAAAATATGGTAGCTGTGACGGTAATAATCCATTATTGCGTGTTATCCACGAATTTTAGAAATGAATCGGTGATATCCAATCACAATATAGTTAGGAACCCAAAGTTTTTTTGCCTTTATAGTCAACAGTAAAAATGTAATAGCGCCGTAATTTTTTGCCGGATTATCCGTGCTTGAGAACTGAGGTGTAATTTCAGGATTCTGTAAAGAATACTTGAAATAAATCGCTAGGTAATATCCGAAATTAATCTACAATAAAAGGTATTCTATAACTAAAGAAAAAACAATCATCGGTTATCCAAACACGAAACTTCTAGCACATACTAAATTAAAATTTCGTAAGTTTTCCTCACTATTTTCTTTTTATCGCGATTACTGAATCCATTTTCATTCAATTTTATACAGGGTGTTTCATCTACAAATGTGTTCAATTATGGAGAAACTCTTATTTGCGGGCGAGCGATTTGAAAAATATTTCAAGGATTTATAGGAGGGTGTCAAGAGATCATCTTGGCAAAATTAGAACTTGGTAGCACATTTGAAAGTAGGTCAAAAAATGTTCGCTACTGACGATGTTGCGATTTTCAAAAATGAACTATACAGGGTGATTTAAATTCGGGTCTATGCTTGGGGATCTCGGAAACGGTACGAGATACGAAAATGGTTAAATTGGGGCAAAGTTGGATATTCAGGAGGCTAATACAATGGGCTAAACAAATCAAGGATAACTTAATTGGGTTTCTAAATATTTGTGAAATAATCAAAATTTCGGAAATCTGATTTTATTTTTTTTTTCAGCCTTATTTGGGAAGATCTTGATTGCAACTTTTCAACCATCATCTGCTAGTGTAAGTAGATTGTCGATACAATGCACTGTTTTTTCATAGCCGGAACCAATATATTTTCTTAAATACGGACCTGTATTTTTTAATTTTTTGGAAGGCTTACGTAGGTCTAGATCGAAAATCTGTTAACACTGTCAAATGGTGGCTGAAAGGTTCTCAAATAAGGCTGAAAAAAAAATTGGATTTCTGAAATTTTAATTATTTCCAAATATTTAGAAAGCCAATCAAGTTATCCTTGATTTGTTTGACTCGCTATATTGTCCTCCTGATTATGCAATTTTGCCGTAATTTAACCATTTTCGTATCTCTTACTGTTTCCGAAATCTCCATGCAGAGACCGGAATTTGAATCACCCCGTATACACACAAAACGACTAGAATAACTAGAGGATCCTCACAACTTTATTTTTTTTTTGTTTTTCTCCAATTTACCCTGGAACAGGAGGAAATGTTTCGCATTTTTGCTAGAATTCAATAGAGAAAAAAGAACAAAATCAATGTTGGGAGGTTCTTCGAGTCACTCATAGTCGTTTTGAGTGTTTTTAAAATTGTAACATTAACGAGCATTTTTTGACCAACTTTTAAATGAGCTAAGGGGTTCTAATTTAATTGACATGATCACCAGGGAACTTTCTACAGATCCTTGAAATATTTTTCGAATCGCTCGTCTACTAGTAAGAGTTTCATAAGAACTGACCACATTTAGAAAAAAGAACCGGTATAACGTTGCAAAACTATTGGACTGGATAAGTGGAACGGTAGGGAAATAATTCATGTGAAATTAATCAACAATAGCTATTATCAATTTTTCCGTAACAATAAACCAAAAATATAATTTCAATACATAACACGTTTAGTAGCATAATTGAATCGATATATGAACGTGCATTTTTACCAACAAATCATGCAGAAATCATTCTTTTATCATGTATATTCAAATATATTTGCTAATAAAATGCACAATGGTATTCCTGTGTGCTGTTCTATTCGAGTTATTTTTTTTTTCGAATTTTTCTATCCATATATTTTATATTCTGTTTCAGTAATTTGAATCGCGATTGGTCGATTTTCACGACTGCACCAATTCAAGTATCCACATTGTTCCAATATACTTTTGATGTTATCACCGTGACCTGTAGGAGCATTACTTTTGTCATTGTGTAATGGAAAAATCGCGAAATGTTTCTAACTATTGCTCGACTGACCAGAGAGACCATCAGCGAATCTTTGTATGGACAAAAAACAACAAGATAAACAACATTAGTTTAATGCTTGTCGGGTTTTTATTCGTCAAAAATTCTATGTTTTATTTAAGAAAGATTTTCGTTTAATTAATGTTGTCTGATAGTTTGAGACAAAGGTAAATGTTAACTGAGTCCGACAATTGTTTGCGAAACTCGCGGTGGATTATTAAAACTTTGTAAAATCGGATGCATTCGTAACAATAGCAGAGAAACTTTCTGCGCTGACTTGAAATTAAGTGAAAAAAAGAACGTTGAAAAATGATTTAATTACAATTCAACTGTTCAACAAAACACACATAGATAGACAGTTATTGTAATTTGTTATTTTTCAAAAATCATCTTTTGTTTGATAGTAACAAATGCGATGTATTTCAGTGGAGACGTTTCATGAATAATATTCAGCATCTTATGTCATTGTTTAGAGATATTCTCGCTGAAGCTTCCAAGATGGATTGTCCTTTTGTTATTAATTTAATTATTTAGTATCGTCCTAAATCACTCTAAAATCCTTGTTGTTATTGTTGTTGTCACTGTTATATTACAATAGAAAAGCATATTTCACACATTAAGCTACAATCAATAAAAAAATTTGGTTTAGCTTGTCTATTGACACGTGATTACTAAAATAAATACGATACACACGTGTATATGTCTTCCAAATGGGAGCAAACACGTATCAACATCCAAGCAAATGATATTTTAATGAGTTTATAAGTTGAACACGTAGCAGAACGATATTATCATTAGTGGAACGTATAGATGTTTATAAATGAGGAATAATTTATCTCTACTGATAAGCTCTCCATCATCCTACGGAATACAGATTTTTCAACTATCATTCTGATATTTTCTTGTAATTTAACTGTTTAATAAGCCGTTAAACTGTCTGGGACGGAAATGTGAATCAATTCTCGTTAACTCTTGGAATAATTCTTGTATTTACAAGATATTAACATTAATAGCTTGAATAGATTTCGAATATTGAATCAAACTCTGCATAATGTGCACATTTAAATTGCATCCAAATTGATAAACTTGCGAATTGATCAAAGCCGGATTTGAAACAACCACAATTGATTATGGGGAATTAATTAAATATAACAAGAATAAATACAGTTTTCTTTCAGATTTCGTGTTGTATTTACAAGGTGAAACAACTAGGTGGCGTATTGTTCTATATCCTATCCAACTAAATGTTCCAGTAATCCTAATCGTAAAATACACGGAATTCTTTTTACGATTATTGTTAATGATTTGCATAAATGCAGGGTGGTGTACGATAGTGTTGTTTGCCACAAGAGTTGTTAATGTTGAAAGTTTTAATCCTTAATTATAGAGTAAACAAATTTCGTTTATTAGATTTGTTTGTCTGTTTGATATAGTGGAAATTCTAGATTATGTTGCACGTAAATCCAAAAAGGATTTCTGCGTATTTTATTGCCAATCAATTCAAAATGCATAAATACCACGTATATTTACGCAAAATTATAAATAGATTCCGCTGTATTAATTGATAGAAAGCTTGCATTTTATATGGCGTATTGAATAGATGTACACTGTATTGAGCGAAAATTGTGTATTTGTATTTGCTTAAAACCAGCAAAATTGAATGCATTTGCAATGAGTGAAAAAATGCAATATCCATGATATTACAGTTTCAGAAAATTTCCATTCAGGTGACTCCAATAATAATAAAGTTGAAAATTGTTTTATTTAGTCAATGCAATAACGTGTAATAAGATCAATGTAAACAAAAAAGTAGAGGTAATAAAAGCGGTTTTCCATGTTGGTAAAGGGAAATATTACGGTGATTAAACATTGCATAAAATTGTTATGGGCTTATTTAGAGTTTTTATGGATGTTTAATGAAGCAAAATCTAAAGCTTCGTTGCTATAAATATATGTATAGTAGCGTTTGCGTGCAGCAAAATTTTATTAGATTGTTTGAGATGCACAAAGTTCTTTTACAATAGTCTCTTATAAAAGAAATTGCCTGGAAATTGAACTTGAATTTTCCCGTATCTCTGTACGTGTATATTCCAATCAATATTCACTTTGAAATGTGAAAAATTCCAACAAATGTCCGAGTAACTAAAGTTTGAATCTATTGTTGTTGATGTTTGAAATAATAGAATGGTAGAAAATCGGTATAATGCTCTTGACAGCCGAAAAATTTATACGAACAATCCACCTTTAGGTGTCTCTTTATTCCGGAAATTCAAAGTCAATACATCTCCAAAGTCCGTATATGGTTTAATGAAAGAGGAAACGATCTATTTCGATTCAATACTTGTGTGTGAGCACAATGTGCTGTTTCCCTATTTTGTGTCGTATACACTTTGATATCATAAATAATCGTTGTTATCGTCTATGGCATCGTCACGATTCGACCTGAATTGGGTAAGGTCGTCGTTACCTTGCTCACACTATTTTCGTTTTTTTTCTGTGCTCCAATACACGCCGGTGCTCAACTGGAAATGAGCAGGAATTAAAAACGAAATAAACTAGCTACAAATTAGAATCTAAATTTACACACATTTATAGTACAATTTGGAATTTTAGTCTCATTTAACATCAATCAAACTTGTGTGTAGTGGGATCACGCGATTATAACAAATTCTCAATATTTACTTATACGTGCCCTTCTCTCGTTTCTAGTTTCATTTATACACAAATCCGAAATGTGGTAGCTTGTGTGCGAAATCAAAACAGAAAGTTTTGCGCACGCGTCCATTAGTTTGTAAAACACGAGCGTCGCGATGCCAGCGTCAGTCGACATGCTGCTAGCAGTACATGTTAATCCATATGGCCGAGACACGTATCGATGTGGTACTCGGTGTTATAGTGTTGGTAATCTTACTACAAACAACCTCAGGAAAACTGTTAGGTATGCAAAAATTGGACAAGATTGCACTTATATAAATATTTTAGCACGTATATATTTATTAAATGTTGAAAAAATCGAAAATTTAAAATTAAAATATTCACCTCTGGGCGATATAATCGAGAAAGATTTTGATAAAAAATTTAAATAAAAACATCAAACACCTACGGGGAAAACTATCCCGGCGCATCCACCATTTTTCGTTTACACCCGCAAGGTTTGAGAATAGTTGATCAGTTTTTTACTGTTGATGTTATTTTGGTTTGCTGAATTTATTAAATTTCTGTTTACAGAGCGAAAAAGAGCAAGAACCGACTGTAATTATCGTACGTCTAGTCGGCTCTATTGCGTGTGTGTTCACCATAAATATTCCAAAAATTATTTACAGTCATTCCAAAAAAGGGAAAACAATAATTACCACCAAGCGTTAGTACAAATTAAGCCGCTATTATCGTAAGTTTTTATACAAACAGTCGAGATCTGGCCGAATATCAACACAAATGAAGCATTTATCAATTGAGATCGTGTTTTATCAGATAGAACTCGAATTTTATATTTATTATTCAATGTCAGATCCATCATATAGATTGAAAGTTTATGAGACTTTGTATTATTGAATTTGGATTCACCTTTTTTCGGTTAAAAAAATCCATTTGAATCTAAACAGTTTTTGTTCGCTTTGTATTCAATACAAACACACACAGATCGACGCATACGTGCAGAAAAACCAAAATAGATCAGATATGTCGCTTTTCAACGTAGCCGGATTCATTTTTCTTTATTATGTATTTGGTGACCCTTTGAAGTTTTTAATTGGAAAACAATTGGGAATACAATGATTCCTTTGTTTTGGGATATTTTTGGTGAATTATTTAAGCACATATATTACCAACAGCTGTGGCAAAACCCGGTAAAATATTAAATTACGCCCGTTTGGACCAACAAATTTCTACACCGAAATCCCGGACAATATTCAAATAGGCAAAACTTCTAATTGTTCCTTTTAGATTAACCCCATTTATATCTACACATATATTTGTATGTTATATAAATTTATATTAAAATATCTAAAGCTTAATTAGGTTTGATAAAACTATTACACTTGAATCAGTTTAAACTAGAACGGTTCGACTGTTGTAAAATCTATTTGCTATTTTGTATTGTAGTTGGTTTGGAACGGCAGCCAGAACATGATAGTAAAGGGACTACACTTTCCGGTGTTGTCAGACTAATGTACAAATCGAGGAAGACCATCAGATCAAATCAGATTACATCTTTGACATGTTTACCATTAGTTTCAACTAGTACAACGATCGATAAATTTACTTTTATTGTACGGAAATATATCGAGAATATTGATATGAGTCAAAACATGTTTGTTTGTTTTCTCGAACCGAATGACGTGGAGTTATGGAGTTTCAATATAAATCCACTTGATGATAATATAATATTAATAATAATAATAATAATAATAGTAATAATAATGATGATAATAGCAAATCATTAAAGCTTAATGATGTACGAATATAATTTTGTATGCTATAGAATTTTAGAAGAATTTTACCTAGTTGTAGGTTTCGGGATGCATCTGGGATTAAATCAGACTAAATTGGAAGTAGCACAAACCGCTTCCGTGCTTATAAAATCTAGTGGAAACCCGCCTCAGGTTGAATACAGACTAAAGCATCTCCAATTACAACATATTCTCTGTTATTAGCCTCTTTGCATTGCTAATAAGGCTCTTGGGGAATAGGACTTGCAGTTAAGATTAAAAATTTCGGCTTTAATTCGAATTTTCCTCTTTAATTTGAATTGGTGTTAGTGTATATTTAAATTGTAGACACATGCATATAATGTTGAAACAAGCAATTTCATCTATTTTATATTAATATGAAAAATCTGCCAAGATGATAAATTGTTAGCTAGGTTAACAACTAGATTCATTTGTAAGAATTTAATAATACTTCATCACGCTTGGCGTCTTTTTTCTCTCAACTTTACTCGTTCTTACTAAAAGTAATAATAAATTTGATTTAAAAAAATTTAATCAAGTATCAAGATTATAACAGATCATATTTCAACTTGGTACAATTCAAGTCCTACCAACTTGCAAAAGTTTATAAGTGAAAATCGATAATTAATAGAAAAAAATGAACGTGTCTTTAAACGTGTCGCCGTCCCATCGGCATTAAGCTCTCTATTATAAACTTTCTATAACGGCGTAAACATTTTATGATACTTTCGTATTATTTAAAAAGTTCCAACAATAGCGATGGCTTTTTGTTGGAGAAAAAACAAACGATTCTATTCTTCAAAAAATCCCCACCGCTCGGGATACTTTGAACGAAAACTGATCGATTACCGATGACAGGAACTGTCGTCGGTTATCTATATTTTCGTCTTTTTTTTAAAGAAACCATGCCCAAGGTGTAGATGAATAATAGTGGCCCGTTTTATTGTCGTTCGTTCACCATTCGCGGGGGATTCAATTATGAAATGCGGCTTAATTTGATGCTTGGTGGAAGCGGCGCGCGTCCTCCTGCTCTCCAAATTTATTTTAGCGTTATCAATGGTGCACGCTCACTAATTTGTTACGTTTGTGAGATGTTCCGTATTTTCATTAAAAATTGTCTCATCTAACGTTGAATTCAAACGTTAATTATTAAATGGAAAAATACCAATTAACATTAGGGGCGACACGATGGTTGATTGAAATAATAGGGCGAAACATTGTTTTATTTAAAAATAATAGGATGTTGGGTCATTACACGAAAGTGAAGAGAGGAAATTGAATTTGTACTCGGGAAATTAGCAAAATTTCTCATTAGAATCGCCCGTAAAGGTGCACTTTTTCAACTTTTCCGCTTCTTTTCATAATTAAACACCATCCAGTTATGAGGAGAATTTATATTTTCCCATTTACACGCTGTTGAATAAGTATTTGAAAATTTCTTATTAACACTTCCCGGCTTATTTGTAACACTTTTGAATACTTTTAGAGTATTATTTCGTTTTTGTCTTTATTTCTATGTGGTCTTTTAGAATAAGAAAAATTCTAAAGTCTTCTCTTTTACACATTCAAGTTTTATTGTTCAAATTTTAATGGCCTTTGTTTGTTTGTTTTACGAATTATTTTTGACGTTTTGAAAATTGAACAGGTAGATCGTAGCGTGGGAAACAATAAATTCGGTAAGCTGATTAAGGAAATGGTGGAGTATATCGTCGTAGTCAGTACTCTTGATTTCCATTCGCAATTGAAAGCTAATCCTAACGAACTGCTCAAGCAGATACCGCTTTAAATAATAGCATTCCCTAAAGCGCTTTAAGATATCGTCCATATTTATATTCAAAGTTAATTTCGTTTGGTGAGATTTAAAATTTCGAATCAAAAACGGTGCTACTTAGTTACTTTTCTCGCCATTCCGGCAATTTTTAAATTACAACTAGATGACACTGCCTGGCTATTAGAATTTTTCCCGTTAGTCATCACTGTATTTTACAACAATTTAATTAAAATAATAATGATTATTATTCAATTCCAGAACCGCCGAGATTTAGTCAGCGAATTCCGAATAATACTGTTGCCGTTGGACGGGAAGCAATTCTAGCCTGCTCCGTTGAAAGCTTAGGATCTTACAAGGTAAACTTGAAGTATTCACAAACCATTGGAAGAAATCATTATTTCCGGTCAATTATTTGATTCAATAGAATCTAACCCGGAATAATTGCACGAGTACGTTTCTCATTTAATTTAATTATAATGAAGAACAGCAGTTGGAAAAAACCGCAGAAACTAAATGTGTCGTAAATCATCGTGGATTTTTCATTACCAACTTTTTCGTTGGACACTTTTTTTAATGGCTTAGTTATAAATTTTTATAACAATTCGAAAAAATCTATGGTGGCGGCGGTTTTTGTTGCTCTCCCCCTAATAGGTAAAGAAATGAGATGGAACCCATTTGGTGTGGATGGTTTCAAAACATCGAAAATTGCAGGGCGTTTCATTCTGATTAAAATGTGCACAAAGCTTTTATAATTCGATGATGAAACACGAAGTGGGGAAAATTCTCTACAAATCTTCTTAAATAGATAGAATGTGTACTAATTTAGAATATTCGTCCGTCTATTGAAACGAACAGATCCGAGGATCAAAGGTGAAAGATGAAAAGTTAGTCAATTCTAATAATTATTAATGACAGTATTCATTACATTTTCCATTAATTCGTCTATTTATAATATAGTAAATTAACAAAAATTGCTGTTTCAACAATGTTGGATTAATTGATTTAGTTTGTGATCGAATCATTCCATCAATATTAGTTTACTTGGTACTTCAAAGTCATTGAATTATCGACGGTTTTATTAATTATTCAATCAGGCTATTGGGGTCTGATTATTATTCTCCTTATATTTCCAAAATATGAAACTAAAACCGTAATCTATCAACCCACACTATCTACCCGTGTATTTCTGTTAAATCAACTCAACTTTAATAATTAATCCAACTGATTCTGTTTAAATTTTTGATACAACCGTATGATGTACGAATAGAATTGTGATAAGCGTAGTGTGACACATTATAAACCTCTAAATGTAAACATTAAAGTTTGGCTTTCTAAATTAGTAAATGTCGTGTTTTAGTAAAGTTCCAAATGAGCAATTTTCAATATAATAGAAAATGTGTTAGACGGGGTTCTAGAAAGCCAGTAACCAAGCTTTCAGGCATCCTTTTTAATTTGGCCACATTTTCAAGAAACAGACGAAAGTTGTTGGTATCAAAGGGAATTTGTAATGTTATTCATTGAACTGGTCTCTAGCAGCTTATTCAGAACTTTAACCATGAAAGATCTAAATTAAGAACAGCTGGGGTCAGACTTTCAACAAACTAAAATCTACCGCTTTTCCCTTGAAATTATTTAATACACTTCAAACTTAAACAATCATTTCCATCACGTGTGCTTCTTTGAATGGTTATTGTTTATAATGGAAAGGATCCGTATCCCTTATATGTATAATCCCTGATTTATGACGGCTCCCTTAACAGGTCATATAAAAAATATTTCCTGGACGAAACTAAACCGCATTCAACCCAACAAGCTACCTGTAAGGGTTATCAACTTTTATTATGGTTTTACTCATCAAATTTAATATAATTTGACGCTTGGCAATATAGCAGAAGTTGGGCACATGTTCCGGTGAGATTCACCTTTTTAAACAACCCCCGTTTATTATCATTTGCCATTCACGTGATCCCACCAATTCGAATGAATAACAATACCCCAAATTACTTTGAGTACCCCATTTATTCGACTGCTTTCGACGCTTTAAAGCGGGAAATTTGTTGTCCTTACGATGTACTCACGATTATTCGAGCAGTGCTTACAAAAGAAAAAAATATGGATAATCAAGATGCACACGGACGGTCTTAACTCACAACTTTAAGAGAGTAACAAACTAATTGAATATCTTAAGTAACCACAACTTTAGAATTCTGTCAATCAAAATAGTAGTAGACCCTTTTATTCAGGGCTGTTTCTGCTCAATACCTGGTGTCAAGCGTCTAGTGCAGTAATTGAGTTGTAGATGCTGATTCTCTTAAAGTTGTGAGTCAATTATAGAGCATACAATAATTTCCTTTAAAAACATCAATCCTCCTTTTATCATTAGCCATTCTGTTGTAGGCGAGTAATTCGTGCATGAAAATTAGTTTTTCAGGCAACATATCCGGTGGTTCGAATTAAAAAAAAAAAAGAGATTTAGGAACTTGTTAATACAGCAGTCAATCAGATGATTCATTGACAGATATTTGCTTGAACTCTTCATTCCCAACATCATTGTGATGCTGTTCAATGTAAACATTTTAATTAACTCTCACAATAGGCGAGGGGTAGTTCAACATGAACAAACTTTGAAATAAAATGGTAGACATTGATAATAGTGTGCGCAACAAGTCATTCTTTCCATATGATGTTTTGATGATTAATTATAATTCAGAATGGGAAGGAAAATTGGTTTCTCTATACTTCAAATAGAGTAATCCTTACTCACAGAGTTGGCGTTCAAGATCAGACAGACTTTGATTTTCTTTTTTCTAGAAAACTGGTTATTTTTTATCGCCATGTACAGATTATGGCCTTTTTTTAGTTCTATTATGATGAGGCAAAGTTGATTTAGTTATTTTCTTTTCGATTTAAATTATGCAGTGTGATATTTTATTGCCAGTTACCATTTGGGTAATGTTGTTAATATCAACCCCTCAAATGTCATACGTATAACCATATTTGAAAATGTCACAACGCATAGATATGTACATATGAACCTTTCATTATATTTATAACATGCATGAAATTATACAGCTTGAGTCAAAAGTAACGCATAATTTTCATAACCTTCTTATTTATGGAAATTTCGAAGAACTCTGAGACAGGTAGCTCTTTATTTATTTAATTATTTAATCGTGGTTGGTCCAAGACGCTTCTGTCACTTGCCATTAATAGGGGATGCCATTTAAATGGCATCCCCTATTTATTATTACATTTTCGAGTGGGGCATATTTTTCTACTTTCAAATACGCAAGAAATCAGGGCGTTATATGATAAAATGTTCGAGAAGAAAATATATAATATCCATGTATCAGCATAGTATACGAAAAACACAACACCTTTGACTAAGCATTGCAAGCATTGATGTAGAATTTTGACAAAACTATTGGCAAACATTTCGGATTTAATTGTCGAAAAGAAAATTGCAAATTTTAATACAATCGGACTTTTTTCTGCATACAAGCTGTTAAATAGGCCGCATATTTTTCCCCCAAAAATAACAATCATTAAATTTTATTGTTGGCAATTAAGTCCGCCATATTTTCCGATAATTTTGACAAATATTTAATGTACACCCACTTGATCTAGTAATAAATCAATGCTTGCAATGCTTATTTAAAGGTGTTGCGTTTTTTGTGCAAATTTTAGGATTTTTTCTCAAAACTTTACATGTCTGAACAATGGCGGACTGGACAACCGGGCAACCCGGCAAAAGCCCGGTGGGCCGCATGGTAGCAAATCTAAAAAAGTGCTCTTTT
>JAZBGW010000631.1:4372-22644 GCA_037464815.1 Mylabris variabilis | reverse complement strand
ATTCAAAAATTCGACTCAAAAATCTATACTCTGTTTTTAAACTAGGAGGAGTGATTTAAATTTTGCGCGCCTAAATCTTAGCTTCCTATTGATTATTTAACAGGCAAGCTTACACAACTCAATAATTAAAAATTTTGACATTAATGCAGCTAGTCCTGTAAAAAGTAATTTTAATTATACAATACACTGTATAATTAAATAATTGACAAGTTTATGAGTTTCTATTAATTTTAATCAACTAATTAAATTTCCCAAATGAACTTTGCTGCAACGAGTACTAGTACTAAAATAGAACCTGTTTTCCAAAAAAAAAAAACTAAAATTACAGATAAGGGTCATTTATTGTTATCAGAAAAACAGATAAGAGTAAATCTGTATAAGGGATTTTTTCATGTTACACCAATAAAGAGATAGCCACATATTCGCACTCTTTATTGTTAATAAAAGAATAATAACTATAAAAAACATTGGATTCTGTTGTTTTAAAAGCCTTCTAATTTCTAATATTACTTGTTTATTATAAAAACTTAGTTTTAATCACAAAGCTAAATATGTTACTTTTAAAATAATAGCGAAGCATAAATGTTTACCGCCAAAACGATCTAATGTTTTTTTTTAGTGACTTTCTCTGTGTAAACCCGACTTTAGTTATTACTCCTCCTAGTTTAAAAATAAGATATAGGTACTTCAAACATTTATATTCCAGTCATTGAGAATTTATTTCAAAAATCAACTAAACGTTTCTAAATCGTCTCCTTTTCACAACTTTATTTCCAAAATTTATTAGAACCGATGATATATGACAAAAAAGTCTTGAAAATCGAAGCTATATGTTCATATTTTAACGCAAGCTTCACTTAAAACTGGTGATTTATAACGAAAGCGCCTCAAAATATTGTACGATAAGTAACAAAATCAGTCTTAAAGCCTCAAAATTTCGGCTCTAAAATTGACCAAACGCAAGGACATAAAGTTTTAAGATTACCACCATATTATTGTGTTTTAAATCCTATTTAAATTGATTTATAGTCAACTAAATGATAGGATTCGGAAATCAAATGTAACGCCCCAATTAAGCAGTAGTGTTGTTGATCTAGTGCGAAAAATTGTCGATGAACTCAATGCGCAATTGTGGCATAATTGTGTTAAACACGTCGTAGACATAAAAAATAGCTGAATCTAGTTTGACGCTTGAAAACCTTCCTTAAAGGTCAATAAAAATGTCTAAATCGTCCTATTTTATAATTGATTACAAGTCAAAAATATTTCAAAACTGACACTGCATTTTTCCTATCATGCATGGAGAAAATCTTTGGCACTCAAAAAGAATGGGCACTACCTCTTCTTCCCCCTATGTACTCATTCAGTATGCCTTACCTGTATATATTTTTAATATTTTTATAATGCTCACAATAAATATAGCCATCTTTCTACCTGTCTGATATTTACGGATTCTGAAGTAACATCTGCCACTCTCTTCTTTTTTGTTGCTGTTATTATTTTGATCCGTCTTCAGTGAATATTTTAAAATTTCAATAAACACAAATATGATTGAAAATAAAAATATATTTTTTAACGTTCTAACGTTAAGACACCTTCAAATTCTATTTCGTCTTCTTTCAATTGTTGATAATTCTTAAAGAAACGTCGTCTTGAACAAGCGATAATTATTCCAGAAATATAACACGGTAAAATTAACGATAAAATTATCGTTAGATAGATTACATATCGAACAAATACTAAAACGAAAAGAATAAGGGTCGTATTCATTAGATTTTTAGAAACTACGCTCCATCTACAAGGGGAATCACATTTCAGTAACCTACAAGTTACTATCTCAGTCACTTATCTCATATGTTTTGTATAAAAGAGAGATATCCAGGGTTTCCCGTAAGTCGCGCATTTCCTCAAAAGGAGCAGAGAGGGGATGAAGCTCTATGACGGGCCCAGGCACGAGGAGGCGCTGGAAAACCATTGCTCCATATTCCAAGCGGAAATAATACCAGTAATGACCTGTGTCCAAATCATGTTGTGGAGAAACTATAGAAATAGAAGCACCCACATCAAAACAGACAGTCAAGCCGTGCTTATGTCACTGCTTCGAAGCACTTGAGGAGCTGGCTAAACACAACAAGCTAAAATTGAAATGGGTGCCAGCTCATCAAGGGTTTGAAGGAAATTAGATGGCGGATTGCTTAGCAAAAACAGCTCTAATTGGACCTGGATCCTCATGCGGGATCGCCTATGCGGACGCTAAAAGGGCCATAAGAGAAGAAATAGAACGAAAACACCAACTCTACTGGGAGGAATCACCAGCGATGGTCCTGTCAAAAACATTCCTGGATTTTTCAAACCGTAGAAGACCTAAAGAATTCCTAGAAGTTAATAGGAAACAATTAAGGCAGATCGCAGGACTGCTTACTTGATACTGTGCACTGAGGAAGCATCTCTATAATATTGGGATTATAAAAGACCCAACATGTAGGGCCTGTGAAGAAGAGGATGAAACTTGCCTTCATATTTTATGCTACTGAGAGGCTTTGAAGGATCTCAGAGCTTGGTATCTGGGAGGGGAATATACCTCCCCGGATGAAATAAAAACTACTCCCCTAAACAGTATCCTGGACTCTATTAAAAGAAAGGGACTACTGGGGGAAGATAGCTAACCCAAAGCAGGCGTGCTAACGAGCATACAAAATGCCTTAAAGGCCGAGGTGCAGTGGGGCACGAAGCACGGCTCGGATGGGAGGATCTGGAAAAGACCTCTCACGAAACGAATAATAATAATAAGTTCTACGACAAAAAGTCCTATATCATTTTGTTATCTGCATGGTGCATAGTTAATTAGTAATTAATTAAATTAAGTAGCCAATCAGGTGCTCTTTTATTTTGAACGGCTGGCGCGACAACGGTCCTGCTAACTGGACCGCTTTCCACGTTCTACCGTCAAGACTTCTTCTCTTCTCTTTTTTTTATTGGCTACATGATTTAATTAATAACTAATTACCTGTGCATTAGATGACAAAATGGTACAGGACTTTTCGTCTTAGAATTTCATTCCCTATCTGCCCCTTAGAAGGAAATGCGTGACTTACGGGACATCCTGTATTCTATGATAAAAAGCTATAGACAGCTACAGTAACCATAACGTTTTCTAAGATATGAATGAAATAGGAGAGTTGCGCTGTAACTTGCACGATGAGTGTTTTATACTTGTCTCTTTTCAATTATTAGATATAGTAAAATTGTATAGAGTGAGATAGCTTAAAGTGACTCTGTTAGTATTTTGCTTAGGTATAGACACCAGTTTATAGAAAGTTAGTGAATACGACCCTGAATTTGCAAGACTTTAAGCGTGAATTTAGAGACTTACCTTGATCAAATAACTTTGATTTTTTTGCCACAAATAGCATAATTCTTTGCATTTTAACATCATCAACTTCACACGTATAATTAGCTTCATCTACCAATTTCACATTTGTAAAATAGATTGTACTAAAAGTATCAACAAGTGTATCAGGATTCTCTTCTAGAAATCGTCCAGATTCAAGGGTATTACCATTCTTCTTCCAAATTACAACATTCTCTAATGTTGATTCAGGACAAATAAAAGTTTTATATTCACCTTCTGCTAGAACTATAGTCTTACGATATTTATAATCTGACTTTTTAGAAGTTTTCCAACCATAATCTGAACCTAATTGAATTAAAAATTGAGTTTTTGATTATTTTAAAAAGTATCTATGGAATTTACCCGGATTACAAACGCCTTCACATGGTTGAATTTCAGTAAAATCAGGAATAGTCCGCGTCATATTACTGATACCAGGTAAAATTCTACTGAGAATCTCCGAATGACAACCGAACTTACTTAAATGTCTTAACAATTTTTCATCAGTGTTTTTTGGTGGATTTATTAGAGGCTTTTTGATAATTTTAATACGACACAGACCAAATTTCTTTCTAATACCGTGATTTTTCGTTAAACTAGCACCACAAACTTGACATGAACTCCATTCATCCCATTCTGTGATCACTTCCATTTCTAGATTTAATCGTTCACGTACCAATCGAAATTCGTCTGTTTGTGAATTTTCAAATTGTTCATTTATCGGTTGGAAAAAATCGTCACGGTATTTTAGCCAATCTGATAGATTTCCAGTGATTTCGGTTAGATTATCATCGAAGACCACTAGAATTGATTCAAAATTAGCGCCACTTCTGTACCAACACTAGAAAACTAACTACACAACTCGAGAGTTATGAAATGATATCGATTCAAATAGCAATAAAAAAAAATTATAACAATATAAAAATCGTCAATATTTATAATATTTAACAAGAAAAATGCGAATATTTGTGATTTTTTTGGAATTAACGGAATTTAGCGCCATGACAGTACCAACATGTAGCAGATAAAATTACTAGGACTCGGAAATTTATTTCGGAAAAATACTCAAAACAAGACTTGAAATAATTATTCTAATAGGTTTAAAATAAAATCACGTGAAATTTAACAAAAGCTTCCCGGTATTATTAAAAATTGATCATTTATTTAAAAATAAACGTCGATTCCCTCTCACTCTTGCACCACCCCGCTGAGAAGTTTATAGCAGTGCTGACAACTGTACGTCAGAAAAAATATGAAAATAAAATAGGTTATAGATAACGCGTCAAAATTGTTGTTGATTTTTGATTTAAACAATTTTGGAAATTTTGGAGTTTTCATTGATTTTCTTTGATAAAAATCGGTAAGTTTTCAATTGTTGTTATATGGTTTGTAGAATTGTTGATAATTTCCGTGTTTTTTCTCAAAAAATTTCAAATATTCTCTCATTAAAATAACTATTAATAACAACAGATTTTCGTGATTATTTGTCCAATTACTTACAATCAACATAATAATTATATTTCTCGCCGATGTTTTCATCATTTAAACGTTGACACGTATATAGACCTGTATCGTTCTGTGTGAAATTGTTTATAATTAAACTATGTTCAGTGTTTGTATAGATACGATTCCTGTTCCGGTCATTATTCATATCTAATTGAACTTCTTGATAGTTTAATGTTGTAAAATTATTGATTTTATACCAAATTTTCGGTTGATCATCATCGTTTTCTTTACTAAATTTCAAATAAATTAATATTACTTAAGTGATTTTTTTTTGTGTTATTGATGATAAGACTGGATGATTATCATCAATTTCTCATTGATTAAATTAACATTTAAACCATACCAATAATGACATTGTAATGTAATCTTTGTCTGTATGGTAGCATCAATAATTTTAAAAAAATCATTCTTGTCGTCTTGAATTAAACGATTTCGTTCACGACAATTAATCACTGATTGTGTCTCATTAATTTCATTACAGCTCGATTGAAAGTGATAAAGGTTCGATACAATTATCAATAAAATTATAATTTTTCTTATTGTTATTACTATTATTATTGTTGTTGCCATCATTGATTTAGATATTCAGTTGTTTAACAAAAGGGAATAGGTGAAATTGACGTGCGCACACTGCGATTCTTTTTGTTTTTGTTTTAATAAAATTTAAATTAAAGTAATTAAAATCAATAATAATTATTACGTGTTAAATGTGCAAAAATTTTTGAAATTAAATATAGGAATAACACAGATGACGTCGTCTATTTTAACATTTAAATTAGCAGTTTTATTATAGATTTAATTTTAAATAAATATGTAGATGGAGCTATCCTAATTTTTGTTTGATTTTTTGTTTTTAAATTTTTTGTTTAATTGCATTTATTTGAAATTACCGCGATATAGATGGCGCTAGATTTTGCACTAAATAAAGATCGACAGTTATTTGTCTCTTTATCTTCACCAAATAGAAACATGGGAATAAACAACCAATCGTAAAAGTCTACTTCAGAGCTCTCTTTTAATGATTAACTGTAACTAATTTTCAAGCGGGAAATTTGAAGTGTTTTCAAATATTACAATTTAAAGCATTATTTTTTCAGGAAAAAATCGCTGCAAAATTAGTAATTTTAATAGTATCCGGAAATATTATTAAAGTAGGTTTTTTACGAATAACACCACCCTCATAATTTCAAAATGAACAAATGCAATTAGCATTTTGTTCTCTATAGACTATAATAAACTAAACCAACAAGTTTTATAACTACAGCATTAAAAATAATGGGTTAGTTTATAATATTTGTAATAAAATCGTATTTTATAATTACAATAATTTCAAATTTGCTTGTTTTCTGGAAAAAAAATCAGGATTTTAAAGCGTCATCTATAAGCGTATTTTAAAATCTTTTTCTCTCGCCATCCCTTCTTTATCATGCTATCTTTGCCCATTGTTGTAGTAAACCGACATGCGCATCAGATTAAAATTTTTAAAAATTAAATAAATAAATGATAAGGGGCTTGTGATAAGTTTATCATTAAAAAATATTGAAATAGATGTAAAAATTCCTTAAATAACGTCATTTATTTTATTTATAAATCTGAAATTTAAATTAGTTATTTAATGAATTTTTCATAATAATAATAACAGTATAAGTATAAATATAGTTGTAGTTTCAATTATTTGTTCTGTTTTTGTATATTTGTTTCAATTTAATAAATTATTATCATTAATAATAACGTTTCAAATGGGTTTGATCGGTTTGAATTTGGCGCGCTACCAGATGGCGCTTTAGTGGGCGTCAGATAGAGATCGAAAGTTGCCCCCTCTTTATCTAAATATGGCGTACTAACTTGAAAGTATTGTGTAAAGCGCGTCCTATTTTTATAAAATTTCCAAAATAAAATCGATAATTTTACAAATTTCAAGTGAAAATAATAAAAATTTAAATAATATTCCAAGTATGTATTATAAATTAATATAGATTTATATTATTATATTTCTGTAGAAATTGAATGAAACTTTTGGTGGGAATGACGCTTTCAAATTTGAAAATGGTTGAAATGACAAATTCAAATCTTTAACCCAAAATTCAAACATAATCTCCAATCATTAAAAAAGTCTATTTATTTTCCATTTTTGTTTTAGGTTACAAATCGTATTGTAATTGTTGAATTTCTTTCTTGGATTGATTTGCAATTGATTGTGTGTGTGTGTATATTGGTATATAAAAAATGACAAACGAAACAGTTACAGTAAAACAAGAAGTACCAGAAGATGAGGAAGATGATATGGATGTTGAAGAAGAGGATGTACCAACATTGGGTCCAGCAGCACTAGGTTTACAACGTGTTGGTACACCAGCAGCACCAAAACCACCATCAATACAACCAACACAAGTATTGAATGCTAGAGGTATGCCAGCTAGAATACGTAAAAAGAATAAATTGTTTTTCGATGATGATATTGTAAATACACCACATCATCGTGTACCATCAACAAAGAGATTTAAACAGTCACCAACGAAAAAAACGAAATCATCAACATCAACAATTTCAACATTATCATCATCGTCGTCGTCATCATCATCATCATCAACAACAACAACAACAGGTACAACAAATTCAGCAACATTAACATCAAATAAATATAATCATAAAGATAGCCTGAAAAAATCAACACAAGGTAAAGATGTGATAAAATCATTACCACCACCACCACCATCACCATCATCAACACCATTACAATCAACCGATCGTAAAATTGGTCAAAAGATTGGTTTAAGATTGCGGAATGTTTTAAAATTACCAAAAGCACACAAATGGGTGTGTTACGAATGGTTTTATAGTGATATTGATCGTTGTTTATTTTCTGGTGAGAATGATTTCAGTATTTGTTTGAAAGAATCATTTCCTGAATTGAAAACGAGAGAATTGACACGTGTACAATGGACGAAAATACGTCGTATGATGGGTAAACCTCGTCGTTGTTCGCAAGCCTTCTTCCATGAAGAACGTTTGGAATTGGAAAAGAAACGTAAAAAGATCCGTGCATTACAACAACGTAAAGCGACTGAAATGTCAAATTTTAAAGATTTACCACCAGAGATTCCAATGCAATTGGTTATTGGTACAAAAGTGACAGCACGTTTACGAAAACCACAAGATGGCTTATTTACTGGTAGTATTGATGCTGTTGATACATCAAATAATACATATAGAATAACATTTGAACGACAAGGTTTAGGTACACATTCAGTACCTGATTATGAGGTTTTATCAAATGAACCACCTGAAACAATATCAATATCAAGTTTTCAAAATAAATTTCGGCCACGTAATTGTATAACAACATCACCGTATTTAGCAAAAATATCACCATTTAATAAATTGAATTATAAAAAGGATCCGCTATTGTCTGGTTCAATAATCAATAAACCATTATTTCAATTGCAACAACAACAACAGCAGCAGCATCAACAACAACAACCAGAAGAGGGGCGTATTGGTGGTTATCCAATGAAATTGTTAGAGAAGATTGTTTTAGTAACGAAAATTCTAAATGTGAAAAAATCTAAAATTAACGATTTGAAGTCAATGAATACAAAAGCAGAGAAAATGAATTCATTTCAAACAGATATAACAGATGAATTCAAACGTAATTATGCGAGTATATTGATTGATTTAGAGAAATTAAATAATGATTTACAAATGTATTTAAATGATATACAACAATTATGCCATGAAATTGCACCAGAACCTAGTATTGCAGCAATGTTAGCACCAAGTCATTTACGTGAGAAATGTCGTGATGATGCACATGAGATAATTCAACGACAGAATTCAATATTAGCAGCTGGTGGTGATAAAGAACCAGTTAAGAATGATACAATTTTAGATTTAATAACAGATTTGACTGCACTGATGTTACAAGTGAAATGCTTAAGTGATTCAGACCAGAATGCATATGAATTGCATGTTTTACAAGGTACAATGGAACAAATCAAACAAAAATTATCAACAAAGAATCAATTAGTGTTTCAAAATTGCGTTGAAATCCATATGAAACATATACAAGTTGGTTTAAGTCAAACAGGCAATAATAGCCATAATAATATTAGCAACAATAATATTAACGATAAGAGAGTAATTGTAAATGGTATCTCAAAGATATGATACATGTAGGATAGGCGATTTTAAAATATTATTAATTAAAATTCCGGTTAATTTGTAGAAATTGGTTGTAGATAGTTGTGTGCAATACTTTTATTTAAAACAATAACAGACAAAAATAGATGCATTTTTTTAACAAAACAAGAAACTTCTTTTGCTGGATTTTACAAAAGTTTGTGTGTATTTCTTAATTATCTACATTGTATATTTTTCATTTCTATTGTAAATAACTTTAAACAATAAACTATGATTGGATTTTAATTGTATTAGTGCTATCAATATTGATTTAAGACCCTGTTAAACAAAATACACACAATTTCGCTTAAATTGTACTTTATTGAGTTAATTAAAGCCACGAATAAATTAAAAAAATAATATTTTACACGAGACATAAAGTAAATACTGTCGTCATGACTTTGTAGTTTTATAAAATCTCTAAATCACAGTGTCGTATTTGTGGATACTTTTTCTGTAAAAAATTCATGTTTTATTGTTATTTTATTTTTTAACATAAAGGTGATTATATCAACTTACCCTAAGTTTCATTTCAATTCGATCAATCTCACCACCCATCATATCGACAATATTCTCACCGTGATGCAACATGAATTCCTCTAATTGATCAATATTCTCCAATTTTTTTACATTATTCAACAATTCGTTTAAATCTTGTTTATCTAAATAGGAACGTGTCAATTCACGTCCATCGAAATCGATTTCTGCTTTATATCGAACTAAATAACTGCCCATATCGATACCTTTAACATCATGTATAGCACGCACCATCACATCCGATTCTAATTCGCCATTGATTTTATTTAAACTTTCTTCGGGTATTGAACGACCAACTAATGCTGCCACATTTGTATAAATAATAAATGAAGCGACTGAACCTAATATACAACCAATTAGTATTGAACCAATTGCATCCGGTAATGGATTCGATAGATATGATGATAAACCCATACAGGTTGCTGCTACCATTACACCGACAACAGCTGCGAAATCTTCTAATAAAACAACATTGACACTAGGATCTTGTGAACGTAAAACTAGAAAATTTCTTTTAATTAAATTTCAATTAACATTCGAATTGAATTGATGAATTAATCACATACTATAATCTTTAACGGACATATTGATACTTTGTGCACCTTTATGGACTGAATTTAAAGCTACCAACCATGTTGCACCTTCGGATACTAACGAACCACCCAAAATTATATAGGCCTACAATTTATTTGATGAAATTATTAAGAAATTTTGCTAATAATCGGGTAAATTACCCAAAAATAATCGTTAATAGGTTCCGGATGTAGTATACCAGATATACCGTGATAGAATGATAGACCTGTACCGACACAGAATATACCAACACCTGATATTAATGATGAAACATATTTCATATTTGTATAACCATAAGGGTGGTAGGAATCGGCAATTTGTATCGATTTATGTATACCGAAAGCTAATATTAACTGATTTATCGTATCAGCTAATGAATGTATACATTCAGAGAACATACTATGAGATCCTGTATATAACCATGCGAATAGTTTAAATAAACAATTAGCACCGTTTATAGCGACAGCTGTTAATACAACACGTCCTGAACGTCCTTTCAGGCCACCATCAGTCATCACATCGTCAACAGATCGTCCCAATTCGCGTCGATAATCACGTAAACGCCGTTTTACTGTGAAAATATCTACAAAACAATTCCTAGATTAGAGATATATTTGAAATAAACAATATAGCAGACTTTGTTGGTATTTTTTGCGTTCGATTTCACGCCGTATGCGTTCCTTTTGGAAATTCTCTTTAGAACCGAAAATACTGATAGCTTTAGCTTCAACGTCCCGCCGCCAATAGACAGTGATCGGTGGTTCATTTTCGTAAGGTGAACGCCGTTTCGTTTTCGGTAAATTCTCTAAATCGGATGGTTTCAAGAGGAAATCCGACATTGCTCGTACTGGTGTTATAAAGTTGCGTTCTAAATATTCTGCCGAGTAATCGACACGACGTCTCTTTTTCAACGTCGGTTCAGATTTCTCATCTTTTGTTTCTTTATCACCCTTCTGTGGTTTTTCAACTTCGCCGACCTCAGTCTCTTCATTTTTTCTATTCTTTGGGACTTTGTCTGTCGTTGCAGCCATCACAGCAGCTGATGATGGTTTACTATCTTTTAACAACATTTTCGTCCAATTATAATTACATTTTTGTAAAATTTGTCTAGATTGTAGTTCATACACTTCAGATTTGCAATAAAATATAGAAAATTGCCGTACAGATAGATCTAAAAATTGAAAAAAACTTCAAAAATTATTTGATATAGATTTTTAGGTTATAATCAATCACCTATTGTTAACATTAATTTTCGATCATAATTCGACCGTGTCACATTTCTATAGACGTGTTTTATTAAAAAACAATACCTTGGTAACATTTCTCTTAATTATATTAATTAAAATATCTAATTAAACACCAGTTTTCTCGGTTATTTTGATTTGGAATGTTTGACAGGTATAAAATTGAACTTAACCTAGAAAAAAATTATTAGAATGAAAAAACAACAATATTTGGACTTTAAATTGAGAGAAAATGTATAACGATAATTGTAAACATTGTGAAAAATGTATTACCATTAATATATTTTTTCAAATTAATTACAAAAATTAAGCACATAGAATTACAGTTTTCGACATTTTAGCGACATCTTGTGATAACTAACAAAACGATTGTATATTTGGTTGTCTAAATAGAATGTAATGTCCATCAATAGTGATCGGATGTACAGCGGATACATAAAATTTTACGTATTTAAAGATTTTATAAATACACGAACTCTAATTCAATTCTAAATAAGTTGTATTGAATAATACAGTTAAATTATTACATAAAAGACCGGCACGTGCTGATTACATCCATTTATTCATTTACAATTTTATACTGTGACTAATACGATTTTCTATTATTCACATCTCTACAAAAAGTAACTTGATTTTTTACAGGTCCTTGATTGAGTCGAAAACTGGTTGTAAAGAATGTTTGCTTCCAAAAGCAACATTGTTTCAAAATCTACAAGGACACTTTTAACAGCAGCACGTGTTCAAAGGAGCACATGTTTGCAGACAAGTTCCCTCCTCTTGTCATTCTTAGAGATGCTGTTGTCTTATCTAGGTGAACTTGTATTTTCTACAATTTTCACGTTTATGATGCGTAACTTTTCAAGCACTCGATTGTTTCTCAAATGAATTAAAGTGAAGAGGTTGGATAGTTTAAAGGGTGTTCAATTTTAGTCCAACCCTTATAAGACCTATCGGTACGATGTAGGGGTATTTTTCTAAATCATTTCAAAATCGATTGTAGATTTTGGAATAGATAATTGGTCAATTTTCGAGTTGATGTGATATTTTAATTAAGCTTTAACATTTCGTCATGATTTCGATTATTTTTGATATTTGCATGCTGTAAAAATAAAATTCGACAGCAGGTTGTTTGTTTGTTAATGTCTCGGCAAGTTATCAAAACTAACAAGATTTTTGGTCGTCATGATTGTGTAATAAATCGTGATTTATTGATTTTTACCGATAATTACTAGTATACTTAATTACTGGCACTGATAGTCGAAGAATGTCACACTGACGCCAGACTTGGTGGTTTTTCTCATTGTTATCATTCCAATAATTACCTATTGTTTTCACATGTTCCTATGATCAATATGTAAACATGCTGAGAATCAATTGAGCAAATTTAAACTTTCGTTTTTATCACCTGTTAAGATGTGTAAACACTTGAAAGAATCATTGTCTAGTTATGATAAAGGCTAGAAACATTTCTTTCAAGATTTACAGCTATTTTTCAAATAATAATATAAATGAATATGTCTAATTGTAAAATTAAAGTTAAATTTTACTATCTTTGATAATAGTTATAATTATAAGAATTATGCAGTAGCAAAACTGATAAGAAATAAAAAAAGATTGTCTTATTTCGTTATTTGCTTAGACGTGAACGTTGTTTAATACAGGGTGATTCACGATTGCCTATTGTGAGTATAAGAGGTTCCTATTGATGGAATTTGATGAAATTTTGATAACTTGTACTCGAATTCTCCCTGGAAAACATTGGCAATGTTTTAGCAACCCTTGTTATAGAAAAATAATAAACTACTTCTTCATTTTTAAATAGAGCTCAATATGGGGAGTAGCAATGAGCTCGCTATAACTCTTTCGTTCATATAAAGAATAAAATAAGAAGAACTTGAAAGAGGACACCTATAGGCTATCTATTCGAGGTGAAAGCGCCCTTATACGATTTTTGGAGACAGGAGAAAATAACGTCAACTTTCGAAAATTACCCCGTATTGAATGAAAAATTACTAAAATGTGGATCAAAGACCGGAGTCCCACTGCTAATAATAGGTAAATTTACAAGTTAGTAAGAATATATATCTTAAATACTGTAAATTTACAAGATACTTGTCAGTGGCGTAGTGAGCAGGGTTCCGTGGGTTCCGCGGAACACGGGCCCGGGTTCTCAAGGGGCCCGGCTTCCGGGAAAGAAATATCATCTCCGAAAATCCGTAAACAATATTAGGGATTGATTCCTTATTAAATTATATCAATCAAATTGTGTTTTAAATATTGAAATAATCAACCTTTATTTGGAAAATTTACATATTAAATTTAAGATATTCTTTAAAAAGCAAGATTATGAATAAATAAATATGAACCAATAGCTAATATGTAAATTTGGGGCCTGCTTTTTAAACTGGAACACGGACCTGTTAAATTGTCACTACGCCACTGATACTTGTCAATTCGTTTCATTAAACAACGGACAATAGGGTTAACAATTGTGGACAGAGCCAGCTTTACATACAAGCAGAGCAAGCGGTCGCTAGGCTTACCAACTTAAAAAATACAATTTCCGGGATTTCCCCGATAAAAGCGCGGGACTCGGTATTTATTTGCGGGACATCTTTACCTAAGAACATTTATACCGGGTGATTCATCTAAAACGATAGTTTCTTATGACAGCTCCCATTATTTGGCGAGCGATGTAAGAAATATTTCAAGAATTTGTAGACTTAGAGACCATTTTACCAAAATTAGAACCTCGTAGTTTATTTGGAAGTTGGTCAAAAAACGCTGGTTTTGAACAAGATCGCGATTTTCAAAAACGAACTAAATACACAAAACGACCTAGAATGACTCGAGGATCCTTCCACCATTGACTTTGTTTTGTTTTTCTTCTGAAGTAGGTGGGAATGTTTCGCATTTTTTATAGAATGCAATGGAGAAACACGAAAAGAATCAATGGTGGGAGGATCCTCGAGCCATTCTAAGTCGTTTTGCGTGTTTCGTTCGTTTTTGAAAATTGCGAACTTGTCCAAAAGGAGCGTTTTTTGACCAACTTCCAAATGAGCTAAGGGGTTCTAGTTTTTCTAAAATGTTCCCCAGGGATTACACTATAAAGCCGTGAAATATTTTTCGATTCGCTTTCCAAATAAGGACTTTTCGTTTTAGGTGAATCACTCGGTTCTTTATAAGGGCGCCTTAAAAGTTGGCGTTCTAACAATTAACACACATGAGCATCTGATTTAATCAAAAAAATGTGTCTATTCCCGTATTTCCGAGAAGTCTAGAATCACTTCTGTCAAATTTCGTTATGTTAGTTTATTGTTGGTTTCCGGGACAATTGACGGCCTGCAAGGACTTCAAACGGGGCGATTTGAAAAAAGTCCTAGAAACGGGACGTCCCGGAAAATCCGAGCTAGTTGACAAGCCTACTTGTAGTGCCAAAATTTTGAAGGGCGCAAATCGATATTATCAAGCAACCTGCAAATTAGTTAATTAAATGAAATTGTTTTATTATTAACAAAATACTGGCGTCCGCTTCTAAGAAATAATTTTAAGATAACACAAGAGCGCACACACGCACTTTTCGGAAAAGTTATAATTTTTCAATAATAAGAATCGTGGTGTTTGTACAATTATGCGTGGGGCGCCAAAAACTTGTCGTATCAAACGGGCTAGATGATTGTGGGTATTCCCTTTAAAAATTGTTTACGTATTTTCTGGCCTTTTAAGTTTATTATCAGTATACTAAGGGGATTCCCTTGACTTAGATTTTTAAGGTAGTCCAATATTAACAAATCTTTGATTTTTTTATTACATTTTTAGATTCTATGCAAAAATTGAGTAGGCTTTCGTAACATGATTGTTGGTTTTAAGCAATCATTTTGATGAAATTTTGTTTTGTAGTGTTTGAAAAATTCATATCTTAAAACACTCACATTTTCCAACATGGATTTTAAGTGGCTAAATTAGAGTACTTTTTGCTACATTCTACGACTTCAAATTACCTCTTTTAGTTTAGCTAAAATTGTGTCCTAACTCTCATTCATTATTTAAGAAAAGCAATCAAGATAATTTGATAAATGATACGAACCAATTCAATTTGAAATTTTTCCAAAATTTAAAAATCGACTTTTGATTTATTTATCTTTTATTTATTTTTTATTTTATCTTTTACATTTATCATTTATTTATTTAAAACAATTTTGGTAAGAACCTTTTAAATTTTTTTATAAAACACATTTGTTGCTCATTTTTATATAGGTATATAGGATCTGAAGCACCTGGGCCGAATTTGTGGTTATTGTACTTAATTCGCAGTGTACCAGACAGATTGTTTCGTCATTATAGTCCCTGTACTATGTTTAACCCTCATTTCCAGTATCTTAAAAAAAAACAAGCGAGATATTGATGTTTGAAAATGGGCAATTTTCGAACGACGAATCGACATGTTTTAATTTTATCGTAAGATATAAAAATCCAATAAAGCAGTGTTTCCCAAACTTTCGATATCTCTGTACCCTTTCTGTAATTTTCGCAACCCCGACTCCACACATTGGTCCCAACTATGACCCTAACAACGTTTGACCAATCTATGGCCGAAAGAAGTGAGGTTGGCGCCAACGTTGGAAATTGGCCATGTGTTATCGTCTTTTGGCAAAATATCGAAAAATTTGGCGCCAACGTTTGTTTAGCCCTCCACACGTTGCATCTTATCCTCGATTTTATCTCATTCTAACTAGGTACAGTGGCGATCAAAAAAAAAAGAGACCACCTCTTGTGCGGCTGTGTAAAGCAGGCTTGTGAGGGTGGTCGTCACAACGTAACAGAATCTTAACAGGTCAGAATTTGGAAAAACAGGTATTCAATCAGAAGGAGAAGGTGGAGCTACTAAATTTATTGTGTGTATTTATGGAATTTGGACACGAGGTAGCAAATGGTAGGAGAATACCAAACAATAATTACGAAAAGAGAAAATGTGTCAATAAAATAAATACGATCGAAATAAAACTAGAATCTCCAAATCAAAATCCTATAAAATAAATTATCTATTGTTCTCACAAGTGGAACGTTATTAATTTTTAATAAATATTTAAATACACAAAGTCTTTATTCCACAATATAGATGTGGTATAAGTTTTTTAAATGTTACAGCTATTTCGAAACTATTTATTTACTTAATGCTTTTTATTTAGGTACTTCATTTAATTATTTTTTTTATTACTATATTTTATTATTTATTTTTTTGTTTATTCATTTTACATATTTTCCTTTTATTTATTTCTAAATATAAATATACAACTTACTTATTAATTATAAATATACAAATATATGTATTTGGAATTCAATTAATCTTATTTTCTCTAAAGAGGGTAGTTCTACAACTTTCCTATGACTGACACTGGTTCCAACACCTCTACTTACACACCTTCTTGCCCTCTCGAGAGAAACAACCTGATTCACACTAACGAAAATATGTGAAATTTTCGCTCAAGACTCCGTCTCTTTTTTTTTGATCGTCACTGTACATCTATTGAGAAGTTGGTTCTGCTTAGAACTAACTGAGCTTGGTCCCAATGTATGGACGCTTTAACACAATCATTCGCCCAACATAAGCCAACGTTGGAGCCAATGTGTGTAGCCTTCGTCAAAAAATTGCATACAGTAAACCTGGCAAGTTGGACGCCTCTGTATATTGGACATCTATCATATTTGGCCACTTTTCAAATGGTCTTTCAAAATTACATTGTTTTATTCTTATAAGTTGAATATGCTTTTTAATGATTTTTGGTATTTCCCCCTACTTGTGTTGATTACATTACTGCTAGTTTTAGCACATTTGATCGAATTTTTCCAGAGTTAACATAAAAATTTAAAATTAACGGATTTCTTTTTTAAACATTTTTTAGAGATAATAAGAAATCAAAAGATTTGTTGAAGGCGTTTTGTTAAAAAGATAATTAGTAACGGAAAAGATTTATGTCAGTTAGGGGCCAGTCGGACAGTTCTTGATAGCAGGGCCAGTGTCCAACTTAGAGAGGTTTCACTGTAGGTATACACAATAGGCGCCAGAAATAGAAACATAGAAAGAACATCGGGTCCGCCCATCTACACTATTGGCTACTCTTCTAGACACTTAGAAAAAACATCTGTCCCACCCATCTATAGTTCTTGCATAAATATTTTGAGGATAGTCCCTTCTTTGTCTAATGCATTTTCAGGTATATGTTTCACGAACAAAGGGGATACCGTGTGACAAGAATACCAAATCCTCAACATCTGATTTTTGTTGTCTTTTAAACTAGAAACTTTGAAGGTCGATGTAGGCAAATTTTTTAGTACAAGAGAAATTGCTTTGTTTGGTCAAAGGACTAAGGGTGGGTGGTAACAGAATCTATCATTTCCAATTTTTAGCCCTCCTACGTTCCCTCTATCTCTTTCTAACTGATATGCAAGTAGTATAGATGGGCGGACCCGATTTCTTTTCTATGTTTCTATTTTTGGCGCCTATGGTGTATAATACTTTGCCAAAGCTCGGTGCAGCACGTATTCCCACGAAACTCTTCCCGATCCCCAGGGGTTGCGCGTGCCACACTTTGGGAAACACTACAATTAAGCTTGCCAACTGTCCTAGATATTCCGGGACGTACCGTTTCTAGGACTTTTTTCAATCACCCCGTTTGAAGTCCTCGCGGGACGCCAATTGTTCCGGAAACCAACAAGAAACTCACATAACAAAATTTGACAGAGGTGATAATACGGGAATAGGAACATTACCCCTTTTACGATATTTTTGATCAAATCAGATCAACGCCAACTTTTAAGGCGACCTTATAAAGTACCGGGTG
>JAZBGW010000630.1:6309-22702 GCA_037464815.1 Mylabris variabilis | reverse complement strand
AATTAACGCAGGTGTTACGTCAGAAACATTTTAGGCACTAATAATTATCATGTAAAAACATTACAGAAAAAAAAACAAATCTGATAATTATAAAAAAGATAGCATATATATCTCAAATCCTTATTGTTATTATTATAAAATTTAATTGATTTCATTTTATTATCCAACATGAAACCTTGTACATTTGGAAATCATTTATCATTATTCCCAGGCCCGGACTGGACAGAGCGGATATTCGGAGATTTCCGCCGGGGCCAACTGTCTTTATGGGGACCACGCAATTATCCTTAAAAGAAATTGCCATAATTTATGTTTATTTAAAATGTAGGCGATATATGTACATAAGGGTATCCTGTCGATGGGCCATTAGAATATTTTGATTGGAGCCGTGTTTCACCTGAACTAACTGTAGAAGATATTTTTGTTGTTTTCACAACCCCCGTTATATGGGATAATAGGTAGGTATACTACTCTTTTATTTTAAATGGAACGCCATTTTTATTGCCCTTTGAATTCTATGGTTAAATCGATGGGGACTTTGATGGTATAGCTTGTGGTCCAGCGTTAACAGTTTTTCGGTTATTTCGACTTTTAGTGAAATTTTAAATTTAATACAGTTAATGTTAATATAGTTCAATACAAATTTTTTTCTCTATCTAACCAAATAAAGAAACATATGGTAAATCCATTCAAAATAAGCAAGATATTATAGTTTAGAAATTGCCTGAAAGATAAATTCATTTCAGCTAAACGCTGAAAGATAATTGAATGCCTTCAATTTTGGTAGAAATTGCGTCATTTGTGCTAGCTGATTTTTAGATTTCAACCTTTCAGTGACAATAGTTTCAAAAATATAAATGTTTTAACCGAACGCTGCAAAACTTAAGATTCCACTAACAATAAAAGGCAAAATATCTGAAAAACCTTCGACGCTAGTCCACAGGTTATATTACCTAGGTGCCCTTTTATTAAATCATCGAACTCAAAAATCCAATTAAAAATATACCTTTCTATTTAAAATAAGAAAATAAGGTGCACTGGTGCATTACCTCATATGAGGGAGGCTGCTAGAATAACGAAAACATTTTCTAGAGGTATTTCAGGTGCACCTTGCTCCCTTATTTTAAATAAGCCGATATATTTTTTTATTACATTTTTGAATTTTTTGATGAAATTGAAGGAGACTTTTTATAATACGACCTATAGTCTAACGCTGAAGGTTTTTTAAATATCTTGACTTTTAGTGGAATTTCGAATTTTACAGTGTTTGATTAAAAAATTCATATTTTTAAAACTATTGTCACTAAAAGATTGATATTTGGAATACAAATAGCATGAGCAGTGTATTTTCTATATATTTCAGCGTTTTGTTGAAATGAGCCTTTTCAGGCAATTTTCAAACTATAATATCTTGCTTATTTTAAATAGAACACCATATTCTGAAATTGGCCTGAAAGAAAAATTAATTTCCGCTAAATGTTGAAACAACTGAAAACTATAAGATTTGAAAGAAAGTACATTATGTTTACTAATCAAATTCCAAATTTTAATCTTTCAACTATAATAGTTTTAAGTCAAAATATTTGAAAAATTGTAAATATGAGATCATAAGTCACTTATCAAAGTCCCCATCGATTTAACCAATGAATGGAAAAATGCAATAAAAAATATACCGTTCCATTTAAAATAAGAAAGTAGGGTGCACGACACTGGGGCTACTAGAACAACGTTATAATATAATAAGTAATAATAAATCTTCGCCGAGGCCAACCTGATTCAGTCCGGCCCTGATTATTCTTTTATTCAAGAAACTTATATTGCTTGTTATTAACGAATTTCGAGCGAAAACCGGGATGTTTACAACACTCTAAGCAAAGAATCTTGGATAGAGAGCCTCCAAAATTTCACTTTCATTGTATTACTCATATTTTGCATTTTATAACAAATATAGATCACGATATCATTAATTAGAATAAACGTTTTTGATTTGTTCTCAGAATGGCGTATCTATAGTTGACCCTTGAACTAAATATTCTTCATTTACACAAAAAAAAATCATAAAAAAATGTAAATTCCACTTTTGAGACAGTATGGGTAGAATAATTAAATCAACAAATAAATTGTTTATTCTCTAAAATAATTTATTCATCTTCAGAATTATAGCGTAAATTATTTAATTTGCAAATAAAATCAAATTGAGATTTTCTACTTTTTTTTTCTGTATAAAATTCGAGCTTAATGTTATTTAAAGTTATTTGTTTATTTACTTATTTTGATAGATAAATCATTTTGTTATTTATTTATTTTCAAAATTTGCCTACTTTAGTCGATCTTGTCTATTTCCTGATTCCTGAATGTAACATCAATAAAATCGATAAAATGATGCAGTTTTTGTCAATATTTCACTTAAAGTCATCATTATTTTAAACAATTTATCTGTCCATGCTCTTGGACAAGTCATTAATATTTAGTAAAGTGATAAATTTGTTAAATTTTACGTAACCTGCCGAACTTGTGACAACATTTTCAAATATTGCCAAAATTAGTCAATGCGAAAGAGAAATTGATGAAGTATATTTTATTCTTCAATTGACGATAAACATAATAAACAGTTTTGTTGGTCGCCTATAATCGCATACTAAAGCTTAAAATTTATTTTTATAAATAATCGTACCGTGATAAAGATTTCGAAATCAAAATGATCTATCTTATCAACGAATCACCTTAATGGTTAGTATTTAAATAATTTTGTGAATTTTAAAAATTTTTAATTGGCTGTAAAAGTTTGATTGCATGAAACTGTAGCAATTAGATGTAACCGAAATTGTATAAGAAAAAGTCGAATAAGTTCTGGGAATATCAAAAATAGACCCGATGTGAAAGAGAATAAAAGAGGTAAAAAATACACTGGTACAGTTGAATCTACTTATAATGTTTTGTGATTAATGGCTATTGACAAATAAAAGCTCAACTCAGATAAATGCTAACAATTTCCGAATTTCGCCGTTAATCGACGTTGAATCATCTGATAAATGAATCGATTTCATTAATTTGTCATCTCAAAGCCTTCAAGGATTCGCCTGTAATAGCAAACGTCTTGAACTGATGGAAATATTGTGTGTATAGTGGGCTTTGCGTACAGTGAGACCTGGATTTTTATTAACTCTAAATCAATTCAAACAAAATAGATCTAGACCAGTAATAACTACTCAAGTAGACGATTCTTATAAAATTCCAAGTAGTTGGCGAGTGGTTTTAGCAAAATTAGAGCCTCGTAGCTCACTTGGAAGTCGGTGAAAAATGCTGATCTTATCAACGCTACGATTCTTAAAAACTAAACAGACAAAACGAATAAGAATGACTCGAAGACCCTCCCAACATTGATTTTTTCGTTTTTCTCCATTGCTCCCGAATATAATGGATTAAAACGAAAATAATCAATCCTCGAGTCATTCAAAGTTACTTTACGTGTGCAGAAAGTTTTTGAAAATCGTGACTTAGTTAGGAACGAGCGATTTTGACCGACTTACAAATGAGGGGATTCTAATTTTGCTCAAATTTGTAGGGATCTCCCTACAAATCTTTAAAATATCTTTCGAATCGCTCGCTAACTTTATACGAATCGTCTACATTTAGATTTTAATCGCCGTATAAATATTCAACTGTACTGCAACATTAATCTTTTAGAAAAGATATTTTAAAACAGTCGAATTGCATGTTTTTTTTTTGCAAAATGAATCAGTTTTTCGCTTGCCAATATTACGAATATCGCACAGCACCAACGTGATTCTGAAAATAAAATAAACGATAATCATGCGAATCTCCAGCAAAAAGCACAAAGAAATCGACCAAGTACGATGATATTTTTTGAAATTGGTAGCCTTAAAGGTACAGAAAGTTTCCTGCGAGTATGCCTGAGTTGTGGCCAGTTATCCACAGATTACGCTAGTTGTACACTGAGCAATGAAGGTGGATTGATTTTATGGATCGTCGAAAATTCAAAAGTGATGATTTTGTTGGGGAAAATAACGCGAATAATTTAAAATGTTATATTGGTTATTTCTATTGATTGTTATTTGGTTTATTTTCGTTTATTTTTCGATGTGAGTATTGGATTTCTACCTGAAAAGCTCTAAGGGACAGATTGTTAGCGGAACAATTAATATTATGACATACGGTGACCATCATCCCTGAGTTTCTGCCAAATTGTGACTTGCAAAATGTTCAGATTGTTTCCTACTTAATTTAATTATAGTTAAACATTGATGCTATAACGTTGAAGAAAGTGTGATGCATCATTTATTTGTAAAAATCGACTTTATATAATTCAAGCAAATATCAAATGTGAGAGGATGCGTAATAGTCGACTTGTTGGCAAAAATTTGCGTTTTTATTCAAGATAATTATGCGTAGTATTCCATTAAACAAATGTTATTTTTTATTAAAATTTGCGTTAAAAATTTCAAAAAAATTGTGTAGGGCCAGGTAAAATTGTCATGGACCACAACAGTGCCCAAGAGCCAACATCTGTTGTAGCATCTGCGCCAATACTCAAGACCGAACAAATGCTATTGTAATGCTCTTATAAGTTTGAATGTTATTTTTTTTATTTCTCACACTATTTGAAGGAAATGTTAGAAAAATTCTATTTAAATTACGTAAATTTTGTAAATTACATGACGGAAATTTAGTGAAGATTACGCGTTCGAAAAGAAGATCGCTGACTAATTATTTCATCATTAATATGTAACAATTTAAATTGATGTTGTATTTAGTAGTTCTAGCCAGGTGTCGGCAATCATTCCAACAATTTTAATAACATTTGCACTATCAAACTGATGTAGGTGTTAGATACCCGAAGCGAGAGGATTCACTTAAAAACGATCAACTTTCATTTCCATATGATTTCTAATGGTTTCTGTATAAATATATTCGACTTTCTACATGAAGATGATGGTGTCACATCGAATAAAAAACTATAAGAACTTTTACAATAACAACGTATTTACACAAAATAAAAGGTATTATAAATAAGAATCGGTATACTGGAATTTGCATTCGGATAATAAATAAAATCATCACTAAAAGAGAAATCTGTGGAATTTTTAATTAAAAAATCGTTACAACATTCATATTCATAAAAAAATGCTTTATTTCCAAATTGGAAATTTGAATGAACGCAACACAATACATTTTCCTCCTATAGGAGATCAGAATGATCCCTTTTATTCCAGTAGGATCGCCTTTATTGTAGATCCGTTACAAAGAAGCTCCTCTTTTTTCGGGCAGATTTCATCTAAATTCTTAATCCAATCTTAGTCCGTGGAAATTCGTAGTGATTTTCATTGCATTATAATAAACGAAAAATTAACGTAGAATGTGATAACTTTCACGCTATCGGTAAATATTTTATTTTATCAAATCAAATTGCAAAAGTTAGAAAGCTTTTGAGTTTCTTTCAAAAATAATTAGATTTATTAAATTTAATTTAATTTTTTAGCATAACAGAAAATCTCCGTACCCATAAATAATCGTCATAAAAATCACGATTTGAATTTTTATTGAATCAATTTACAAACGAAAGCGTTACGTGAGGGTGGTCGGTTCGGATGAATTCAACTAAACTGAATCGATTTATCACTTACATTGTGTTCGATAATTGATATAAATCCCGATAAAGTGAAATATACCCAATTGTCACTAGAATAGATGGAATTCAATTATGGATTCCGACGTTACTTTAATTAAATTTAAGATTCATGTGATTAATCTTAAATAAATTCGTTACCGTCTATTTGAACAAAGGATTCCTCAATCTAAAACAATGTATTTAATTGAAAATGCCATTTTTTATTTGCTTTAATCAATTTCCTGGCGTATTAATGAGTAATTTACGAGCTAGACGATCCTACATGTTATTACATTTGAAGTCCATGAGGAGCAATGAACTTTGCTTAAAAGAGACTTTGGTCTGGATTGTATTTTTGGCAATGATTTTGAAGGTTTTGGATCTGCAGTTGTAGACTTACATAAGAGTAATGAGAATGTGTTTTTAAAAGAGAAGAAAGCAAAAAATCTTTAAACTTCTGGCTCCTATTGGTTCAATGTCCAGAACGAATCGGGTGAAGCTGATAACGCAGATATGGGTCAGTTTAGTTATTACAGTCCTAGAGTCAAGTTTAACACGTTTTAGTATACCATTAGGTCAGGCACAATTCACCACTATTCCCACAAATCGAACAGCTTTCAGATTTTTACCAATATTTAAGGGAATTAATTATATTTGATAGAAGAAAAAAAAATTATGACGCAGTCGATTAAACTCATTAAGGAAAAGCTGGACAAAAACCGGCCAATTTAACATCCTCTCTCTATATATCGATTTCAGTGTTCAAGTAATAACATCGTTTACCGTGGGAACGTTACAACGGCTTAACTAATCATATTAGAGTTTTTTTATTTTATTTATTTTTTTTGAAAACCTAATCGACGACAAACATTTGCATTTTGTTTCGTTTTAAATAATTCAAACGGACGATTTAATAAAAGGTCTTTGTTTAGAAAGAAACAACAAATTCGTTAACTAATGATTCAATTAATTTGGTTAAAATTAAATTACAAGAATATTTTAATGTTCCGGTATTATTATAGTAGATATAACATGCAATCTAATAAAATTTGAGATAATTATCACATATTTATTAACAAGACGAGATTTTTTGATTTAAATGCCGGAAACTTCGAAAAACTTCATATTAGTCTTAAATTATTGCTTGTTTCATCCTATAAAAAATCAATTTAACCTAAACCTGTCCAGTTGTTGTATAATAAATTTATTGGTTTATTTAACTGGTGTCGCGTTTTAGAGTACTAAGGAGGAAAAAACCTGTAGGATGAAATTATTAGAGTATTGCATAAGTTGCATTGCAATTTTCTAATCAACTTTTAAATTTGTTCGGAATTTGGTCATCTCAACCGATCACATAATCGCCTCGGTCATATTTAATAATTTTATAAGCGTAAATAAATAAATAAACGAGTCGAGAATTTTTTGTAAAACTCGGGAGTATTAAAAAAAGCTGGGAACATGTTTGGAATGATTGTAATTCTTTTCATGGTAAAAACGCCGTCATCGGTTTAGCTGAGTTGTGGTGAAAAATTTGACCTTCCCGTGGGACAATGCAGAAATTTTTAAATAACAAACATTAATCACATTACTACTGAAGAAATTTATAAAACAGAATGTGATAGAGGATATCTTCTATTGCGAATACATCTCTGGTTTGATTTCGAAATTGTCTAAGGTTGGGCAAAATCCAGTTACATGATCGACGATCTTTTTAATAAAATCTCAAGTGTAGTCTTTCTTTTTTTTTTCGAAAATATTCAACCAAATTTTCGTTTGCTCTAGAAAACAAACGAGGCTTGTTGCATTTATGTTTGGATAAAAAAAAACACGCTCTAATTACCGGATATAATATCAGTTCAGATTGTCCTTAATTATTAAATTAAAAATCTCATCCCCTTACAGCCGACTAATTAATAGCAGATACAGTAATTAAACGATAATTACGCGTATATTAAATACTTTTTATATACATTTATCAATTATATAAGTACCGTTTTCAGCACAGCATATTTCCCAGTCACCTACCTACATGTTAAGTTGCAATACTACTTTCACGTGAGGAAGCATCTTCATATTGGAATGTCGTACAGTACCGACATTGCCTATAAACGACAATCTTATTTTAAAATAAAATAACAAGAAGAAAAAAACTACATAAATTTTCCATAACAAAATTACAGTTTCATAATATTCTTTTTCTATTTCTGCTCGTCCTTATTGCTGATTATTATTAAAATTTAATTGAATTTCATTTGTTTCAACTATCACATTTACTTTGATTTCTTAATTAACAAATAGTTTGTTTGCTGGAAAAAACGTATATTTTAATTAACTAAAATAGAATGTTATTTGAAAGTTAACTAACACACATTGATGGCACCGGAATTATGTTTATGTGCCTTATCTTTCTCTCAATTTCAAGAGGAAAAAACAGACAGAAAACAAAAAGAGAATACGAGAGTTCTCTATTAAAGAATTTCCAATAAATTTATTCAATCATATTTGTTTTCAGACCCGGACTGGACAGGGCGGATATGTCCCCCGGAGATAACTGTCTTTAGCGGGCCACCCAATTATTTTTTTAAAAAAAACTGGCATATGCTTATTTAATATGTAGGCGATGTACAGATGTTTTGATTGGAGCCCCTTTTCACCTGATTTTTTTTTTGTTTTAGCAACCCCTACTTTCTTATTTTAAATTAAACGGCATTTTTATTGCATTTTTGAATACTATGGTTAAATCGATGGAGACTTTGACGGTACGGCTAACAATTTTCAGTTCTTTTGACTTTTAGTGAAAATTTCAGATTGCCTGAAAGAAAAATTCATTTCAGTTAAACGCTGAAGGATAATTAAGCGCCTTCAATTTTGATAGAAATTGCATTATTTATGCTACTCGATATCCAAATTTCAACTTTTCAGTGGCAACAGTTTCAAAAACATGATTTTTTAAATCGAACACTGCAAAACTTAAACTTCTACTAACAATAAAAGTCAAAAACCTTCCGCGCTAGAACACAGGTTTACCAAAGTCCTCTTCGATTTCATAAAAGAATTCAAAAATCCAATAAAAAATGTACCGTTCTATTTAAAATAAAGAAGTAAAGTGCACTACCTCATATAACAAAAGTTGCTGGAATAACGAAAACATTTTCTAGAGTAAGTTCAGGTGGAGGCACGCTTCTCGTCAAAATTTTATAATCTTCTTGCGCCGGGGCCAAACTGTTCCAGTCCGGCCCTGTTTGTTTTTTAATAATAAAGAATATTCATAATTACAAATGCGTAAATAATGTTAACAATGCGGATAATAGAATGTATTCAATACAAGGATAAATCGAATCATCGAAAAATTCAAAAGAAATTGCTCACGTTACTTTTTTTCTTCTATTCAATAATAGCCGATGACATTATAGTTCTTCAAAAGTTTCAATGCAAAAGTCAAGTCGATGAAGCAAACTCTAAATTCTAACACACTTTCGATTACTGAGTAACTCCCTATCAATCGTTTACTATATTTACAGATTTTCCTTGCAAAAATCCAGTCAACTTCTGAATACCACAGTTAAGCTAACAGGATGTCTCATCTTATAAAACAATGAAGGTCTCACTTTCTATCAGTCAGTATTTGAGGTTGGTTGACTCAATTTTAAAATGTTAAAAACAACGCAACCAATAATTCAATATTTGTCGTGGACAAAAAACAAACCGAAAATTGTACGCCTTTAAATGCTTATTTGATCTACGATTTTTTTCTGTATTGCTGTCTTCAAAATAAACAAATTGTCGTACATTCAAAAATTCAGTGGTGTAGCAGCACCGGCAAACATATTTCTTTTGAAGCTCCTTGCAAATTCATCAACCATACAAATTTAGCACTGTTGTTCTTGATTTAGACATAGTAAAATTGCTACAGGTAAATAAGACAGAAGACAGCGACACTGCGCCACTGCTTTTACTCACGGCAATTTCAGACAAAAGTGGAATAAACTTGACTCATGCTTCATTAATTTTATTGCTCAAAACTAATAAAACAATTATTGGGGAAAAAAGCAAAAAAACGACAAACACTCGAAGTAAACAAGGCGGTATTCGTGTAAATATTTGAAAATATTAAATGAATTTGGTGTTTATGGAAATCATCTTGAATTCTGTTATAAACGAGGGAACCTTTTGGTTCGGCAATTACCCATTTCGTTTTGATAACCGAAATACATTAAATATCGAAAAAAAACTGTAAATGTACCATGAGAATATAGGGGTCATATAGATTCTGTTCTAAATAAAGAAATTCTTGTAGATATGACCTCAATTATGGATTTTTACTAAAATCTATGTCTTCGATTATTGTAAAGCTAGACGTGATGAAATGTCACTCTAATAATAGGGATCGCGGAAATAATTTATGCAATTCGTGGAAAATCGTTGATTAAAAGCTTACTTTTACTGTAAATTATTCGAGAATTTCTACAGCTTTAATTGTAAAGCTGTTGAATATTTACGTTTACATTTACACCAAATCCGACTGAATATTATACAGGGTGTCGGATCTAAATATGGTGAATTCTATAAAACTACTATGAGTTAACGAACCTTTGAAAAAATATTTTATGAACAAAAAATATTTTATGAACCTGTAGGAGAGTCAATGGAGACCATTTTGGCAAAATTAGAACTTCATAGCTAATTTGGAAGTTGGTCAAAAAACGCTGGACAAGATTACAATTTTGAAAAACGAGCTAAACACGTAAAACAACTAATAATGACTTATATTTTACCCGAAATATTTCAACCTGTTTCAAAATAAAATCAATGTTGTGAAGATTCTACACAGACGGCTCCAAGACGATCGTGAACACAAGAATAGGGTTAGTGGGGCCCAGGCACGAGGAGGCAATTTCTCTTGCGCTGGGAAACGAATGCTTCATATTCCAAGCAGAAATAACAGCTATAATAACCTGTGTACAGATCATGTTGTGGAGGAACTATAGAAATAGAAGCATCCACATCAAAACTGACAGTCAAGTGGTACTTACGTCACTGATGGCGGCAGAAATAAAATCCAGACTTGTATTGGAATGCTTCGAATCACTTGAGGAGGTTGCTGGGCATAAGAAGGTAAACTTGAAACGGGTGCCAGCTCATCAAGGATTCAAAAGAAATGAGAAGGCAGAGGTCTTAGCAAAAGAGGCCGCCAAAACAGCTCTAATTGAACCTGGACTTTCATGCGGGATCGCTTATGGGGACACCAAACAGGTCATAAAGGAAGAATTAGAACGAAAACACCAGCTCTACTGGGAAGAATTACCAGGAATGGTCCTGTCAAAGGCATTTCTGAGTTTTTCGAAACGCAGAAGACCTAAAGAACTCCTGGAACTAAGCTAACTAAGAGAGATCACAGGACTGTTTACTGGACACTGTGCACTGCAGAAGCATCTCAATAATATTGGGATCGCAAAAGACCCAACATGTAGGGCCTGTGAAGAAGAGGATGAAACTTCGCTTCACATATTATGCTACTGTGAGGCCTTGAAGGATCTCAGAGCATGGTATCTGGGAGGGGAATATATGTCTCCCGAAGAAATAATAAGCACTCCCTTACACAGTATCCTGGACCTCACACAAGACAATAATAAAAAAAAGAAGATTCTAAGTCGTTTTAAGTGTGTCATAAGTAATAAGTTTTTAAAAATCGCAACATCGTCCAACACGAACGGTTTTTGACAGACTTATTAATGAGCTACGTGGCTCTAATTTTACTGAAATATTCTCAGCGAACTCCCTGCAAATCTTTAAGCTGTTTTTCGAATAGTGAACTAATAGGAGTTTCATAGTATCGGCCATATTTAGAATCGACACCCTGTATGTCGGGTGGTTTTTCAACTAAAATTAATTTAAATTAAAAGTTACGGTTATTGTGGTAGTGATGCTGTTATCTATAATTATGTTGCAGGACGTGAGTTTCGTCTGTCGGCAACAACAGACTTCTATTACAACTACTGAAAAGATAAAATACTAGAGATACATGGTTTTTCGAGGGTTGTACTTGAAAAGAACCGTTACCAGTTAAAATTAATCATTTTTTTTTTTCTCGAATGTATTATCCAGGGAAATTGTCAAGCCTGCCGCATGGGGAATTATCGTCGTGTAGAATAGATTTTAATATATAAAAGCTTTTCAGGAATTAGTTGTACGTTAAATTAAACTGGAAAACTGAGAAGTTTGGAGACTGAATTGTTCATTTTCGTCATGGCTCGACGTTTTAATTTTAATAACAAGCGAAACTAACTGGAAATCTAGATGGAAAAACTGTTCATCATGTATGCAACGTGGATTATCGTTTGTTTGAATTAAATGTTTGGATTTTTGATTGAAATCCCGTTGGCACGGAGATTCGTTTAACGTGTAACAACCTGTTCAAAATGTGCACATTAAACATCGACTAATTTAACTTTTATAAATTTATAGATAACGGTGTATTAATGATAAATTTCTCATTTTTTTTTTGCGATTAAAGAAAAGTATGTTGCTAGTCACAAATTAACGATAAACTGCCGACATTTATTTATTGTTTTCTATGTTTTTTAAGGATCTGTAGGGGATTCAATGGAGCCCATTATGGCGAAATTAGAATTCGTAGCTCACCTTGAAGTTGATCAAAAACGCTGGACAAGATTAAAATTTTCAAAAACGAGCTCAACACGAAAAACGACTAAGGATGACTTATATTTTACTCCATTGCATTCTACGAAAAATGCGAAACATCTCCACCTGTTCCAAAATAAAATGGAGAAAAACGAAAAATCAATGTTGGGAAGATCCCAGGGCGTTTTAAGTGTGTAGCAAGTTTTTGAAAATGGCAACATTGTCCAAAACGAACAGTTTTTGACCGGCTAACAAATGAGCTATGATGTTCTAATTTTGCTAAAATGTTCTCCAATGGGCAGTCTATAAACCTTTGAAATATTTTTCGAATCGCTCGTCAACCAATGGCAATTTCATAGTATCGAACATATTTAGAATATGTCGTGTGGTTTTCAACTAAAATTAATTTCAATTGAAATTAAATTAAATTAAAAGATTCATTTAACGTTTAACAAGCTGTTCAAAATGTGCGCATTAAACATCGACTAATTTACTTTTATAGATAACGGTGCATTAATGATAAATTTGTTTGAATTCTCATTTTTTCTTTTCTCTGTGATTGAAGAAAAGTATGTTGCTAGTGACGAATTAACGATAAACTATCGACATTTATTTATTGTTTTCTATGTTTTTTTTCTAATTTGCATAAATTTGTAATTATTTAGCCCATCGATTGATAGTCGACTAACCTAAATATTTTGTTTATTTTTAAATAACGAAAATTTCTTGTGATTGTACAAGTTTTATAAAGTTGTACACCTAACAGGTCGAAGGTTGCCAGTTCATGACCTTAAACCAACGTTCACCTGATGGAACGGGAGTCATCTTTTACTTACAATCATAAAGAACCGTTCATATTTTATTAATTCATTCTAAAAGCACGCCTGCTATTTTCCACGGTTCTTATTTAAAAGAACAATTAAAAAAATAAATAATTAATGTTGTTCTTTTCATTTCCATTAAACAATTTTTGTGAATTTTTTTTATCGAAAGGAAGTGTCTGCCATCTGTAGGTATAACTACCACCTGGTTCTTATGAGTGTGTATAGTTGGAAAAAATTCAATGACACAATGAATTTTTACCTGGCGAAGAGAAATTATAAAAAGAAACTCAGGTGGTTAAGAACAAAAAAATTTATTATGATAACTTTTTAAATAACATTATTCACGTAAGGAACAATACAGCTTCGCTAGGGAAGGTTCAATTGAGAGAAACATGAACAATTTGTAATGACATTTAGTTTACATGCTTTTTTAATATACAATTATATATTACAAAACGTCTTTTGACAATAATTAGTCTTTCAACTTGTCCAAGTGGTTAAGTACAAGTGTTATATAAATCGATGTTGTAGAATATATAGTGATGCTATTTTTTTTTTGGTGGGGCGGGAAGGGAAGATAGGGGTGAGAAAGTTCTTCTACAACACGGAGGGCAAATGACTTAGTTTCATTATAAGAGGAACATTACGTCTTTGTTCAAATTTATCAGATACAATGTCTAATACTAAACGTTCATCATATTTATAAAAGTTGGTGTAAATTGCTTCTGACTAGAGCTTCATAAAAAAACACGCTAAATGAAATTTAATTAGAAAAAATATATTGTAAAGATTGGAAGTTCAAATCGGAAGCAATAAAGAAAAATGTTTACAAGTATTAAGACAAGTCCACGCGCGTAGACGTTCGCTGACTTAGTTAATTTTAGATTCATCACAGATTACAATAACAATTCAAGTGTTACATACTACTTGACAAAATGATGTCCCGCTTCATTTCTAAGGCTGGCTTTACACGCTATCAAAATCTTTGGTTTTTAGACTGGAATCCATCGCCAATAATACATAATATTAAAGAGAAACGAAAAAAAATCGTGGAAAATGTAAAAAAATACAAAAAAATTAATCAAAATATGTACAATATTAACAACAAAGGAGGAGATCATTGAAGAATGTTCCAGTTTCAATTATTGATAGTGTCTAAAGCGGCATCGGAAATAAAGCGGAACACCTTTAACATCCCAAAATAATAATAATAATAATAATCAAATACTCATGCATCAATCACAAGTAACGCTCATTGTTGAGGACGATCCCGTACTAGTTTAACAAAGAGCATTATTTGTTTTTAATAAATATAACTGTACATGGATGCCCTAAAACTAGGTACGGGATCGGCGTCACATACACTCAGTCGGTCATACATATAAACTAATTACACCTCCGTGGCAAAAAGACCCGCTGAAATTGCATCCGGGCGATGGAAGTGTTTTTCTATCACATAAACACCATTGGACTCCTTCTCCGCAGGCCTCTTCAGCAGGGAGGGATCGCTAATAAAAATAATCAAGGAAAAAAACGGAAACGTTAAATTATTAATAAATAATTATAAAAATGTGAATTCTTTTTCTGACATACCTAGAGCCACACACAGCCGATGCGCCTATGACGTTATTTGTGCATTTACCCCATGAATTTTTGATCATATGGGCATCAGCCGCCATAGCTGCGCCTCTTTTGGCAAAACTACTGTTAGCAGTATTTTGTTCATTTTGCAATCGAGCTTCCTCATCGGCTCGTTCTTTTTCACGTTTACGCCGTTGTTTTAAACAAACAATAACAATAGCAGCAACTAACACTACTATCGGCACAAATGTTGATATTGTTGCTATAACTACAATATGTTTTGTAGTTAAGTTGGATTCAGATGAGACTCTAGCACTTGGTGCTGATGTTGAAGACACTTGTTCACATTCCCGACCAAAATAGCCGAGTGGACAACGACACTCATAGCCGAGAGCACGATTTATGCATGTACCACCATGTTGGCAAGGTTGGAACTGGCATTCGTCCACCTCTTCACTACAGTCTTTACCAGTGAAGCCGGCAGCACATTTGCACTTATAATCGTTAATTAATTGTAAACATGTACCGCCATTAGCACACGGTTTTGTAACACAATAATCGACACGATTTTGACACAATGGACCAACAAAACCGGGTACACACTGACACCGGAACTCGTTTATTTTATCAACGCAAGTACCACCGTTCTGACAAGGATTCCCTAAACAATCGTTTATGTTCGTTTCACAATCACTTCCAGTGAAACCTGTTGGACAAATACAACGAAAACTATCACCATTTTCTATGCACGTACCATTATTCTTACAAGGATTCGGAGCACAATTATTTAATTGAATTTCACAGTCATGGCCGGAAAAACTAGGTCCACATTCACATTGATATCCAGTATCAGTATTGGAGCATTTACCATTATTTTGACAAGGATTTTCTGAACACGTTTTAATACTTGTCTCACATTGAAGTCCAACATAACCTGGTGGGCAAGTACACATATTTAATGTACCATTACGAAGGCAAGTACCACCATTTAGACATGGTGTTTTAGTACAATCATGAAGAGAAAATTCACATTTTGTTCCTGTATAACCAGGAGGACAACTGCACGTATAACTGCCTTGGCCCGTATTAAAACATGTACCACCATTGTGACAAGGTTTGTGGTTTGTACAAAAATTTAGATCTTGATTACAAAACAAACCACCCCAACCTTCATCACAAAGACAATCCCACGGTTTCATGCATGTACCATGCATGCATCCTGGGTACCTTTGGCACTGATTACATAAAGGTCCTTCCCAACCAGATTGACATCTGGAAAATGATTAATAATATTTTTTATAAAAAAAATGATATTTATATTATTTTAATGAGAAGCATTGATTATAAAAAAAAATCGAGGACAACGAAGATGAGTTTTAAGAATTGGCAATTTGTATTAAATTATTAATTCAAATCATGCGTTTAGAAGTGAGTGTATTCGGATCGTATCGAGAACCTCATTGAGTTGCAGCTTGGATAACAGACCGGGCTGTGAGGGGAGCCTTAGCGGGGATGCAACACGCCCACAGAGCCGTTTCCCACGCTGCCCGTTGGCAAGTATGCAGGTCAAGGAGAGGTTACCTGCAGGTCGCCGGCCCAATCCGCATATACTGCATAGAATAGTTAGTCTTTCTTCCGCTTGGATCCGGAGGCACAGCGACCGTCAATTTGATCATTAATAATATCTCGCTCTATCTCTCTCTCTCTTTCCCCTACC
>JAZBGW010000629.1:11463-22720 GCA_037464815.1 Mylabris variabilis | reverse complement strand
TCGAAAACCATTGATGGGGATATACGGCACGCAATATAGGAGTATTATATGTATATGTATATGTCATTTCTGTTGTGATTTTACCGCTCTAATTCAAAAACGTACAGTGTCGCCAATGTAAACATTTATAAAATACCTAGAATATTTAAATTTCTGCGCGTAATATCTTATCGGATTAGATTTTATCAATTGTGTTGATATTTTGTCATCAATGATTCATTATAGCCCCGTTTTGTCTAAGTACATTTAATTGTTTCAAATAATGGAAGTAGAGGTAAGTTTAATATTATTGAAGAAAATCTTTAACATTTAATTTTTTAAAATTCGATTAATCTTCACGTAATTTGTAGACATATACATTACGGAAAGGTACAAAAGATGTTAGTAGAGAATACGAAATTGTTGTAACAACGTTAATATCTTTACGTTTATGTTTTAATACACGAATTGATAATTTTAAAATAACAATAAATAATGATTATTGGAGTGATTTTGATGATTGTGTTTTAGAAATTGAATATAAGGATACTATTAATAATAATAATAATAATGAGAAGAAACAATTTGAAATATTTGCAATACAATTAAAGCATACAGAAAAGAATGTGTGTTACGAAAATCTAATAAATCCAAGTGGTGATTACAGTTTAAATAAATACTATCAAGCATTTCAACAGATTAAAAAGAATAATAAGATTAATAATAATGGCAATATTAAAATTAATTATATTTTATATACAACAGCTGGATATAGTAAAACAATAAATAAATTCAATTGGAATGATCTAGAAATGAAAAAAATTAATAAAAATCTACAATTTTTCGACGAATTTTTAAAAACAAACAACAATAAAAATCCACAATGTACATTTCAATTTGTATCAAATGATAATAATGGAGAAATTAATGAATTCTTATCAAATTTTTACATATTTACAAATCAAGGTAATTACAATAAGCTATTACATGAAATCCGTGATATAATCGCTGATAATTATCCATACGTTGATGATATTTCAAAAGAGATACTCTTTTTTGTCGATAAATGGTCGAAAGGACAATTGGGTGGTTATTATAAACTAACAAAAAACGAAATTTTATTGAAATTATTCGAATTATTACTATTACCATATATAAAAGAACCCTATTTTAATTATCAACAATTAAATAACATATCATTAATCAATAGATTAATTAAAATCTTTGATATTGTCATTATATCAAGACAGATCAATATCAATATTGAGCAGTTAATATGGTCGATAATTTTCGAAAATATTCTAAAATTTCTTGTTGATAATAATAGTGACAATATTGAAGATTTAATTGAGAATTTTAATAAGCAATTATGGATAAAACCATCGATTGTATTGAGTCACCAAATCTATGAGAAATTTTCAAAATTTTGGTTGTATGAGAAACTGGAAGCACGTAAAATCTCTTTGAAATCAATCTATTTAATGTTATGGAAATCCAACTTAATTCCGTTGGTCTTAAAGATTGTCGATAGAACTGATTGTTTAGCGATTGTAAAAATTCTGGAATCGTTAAAAAATTTCAATTTAAATATGAATTTCATTATACAAATGGATGAGGAATACAATCAAAATTTCAAAGAATTCTCCAAATTTCACCGATTGAAAGATATACAAATTAATAGCGGAATTTTTGAGGAAATCCTGAAAACTATCACGATATCAATTCAGAATCGATTTGAAGTGAATTTGGGACAATTATATCAAAACGATGGGAATCTTGTTGATAAAATTACCAGTGAAATGGTGTTGGATCTTGTCGAAAATAAGAAAATTCTAGGCGCAATCCCAAATTCTTATAATTCTATCATTTATATTGATAGAAAGATTACAAAAGTTTATATAAAATTCGAAATTTTACAATTCCTGAATGATCTATTGGTTATTATCTGTGATAACGATGATGATAAGCAAATTATTGAGAATTTATACAAATCAAGAATTGCTACTGTAGAGAATTATAATAGTGATAGAAATCTCTTGTTAGTTTCCACGTGGAAGATTCCGGAAAATTTACAAAATTTCCACATTTTCCGCCTGATCAAAATCGGGAAACCTTACAAACTATTCACATTAGAATGGTTGGATAGTGCAACTTCTACTGAGATTTTAAACCAATATCTTGATGATCCTTATGAGAATTTGGAAGAATTGGGATTATTCTCTAATTATAACCGGATTAACGTAATCAGCGCTGGTCCAGGTATGGGTAAATCGACATTAATCAACCGTATGTCGCAGATATGTTTGAAGGAATTTTGGATTATTAAAATCGATCTAAATCAACATTCACGTTATTTCAATAGTAATAATCTAAATGAACCTCTAGCATATTTTATCGGGAAACTGCAATACGATTATTTGACCCGATGTTGTTTAGAAGCTTTCATTAAAACGAAGAGAATCTTTTTGTTTTTGGACGGTTTCGATGAAATCTCACCACGTTATACTGAACCAGTTTTAGAAATTATTGAGAACTTCCGAAAGAATTCGTTTACACAATGGATAACAACACGACCTGTAACTTGTGATATTTTACAAAAACAATTCAATACACTCCCTTCATCAATTTTACCGTTCAATAACGAGGATCAAGAAGCCTACATTCGTGGCTATTTTCAAAACTTCAGCGATGCTAAAGTGAAAGAATTTTTGTATTTTATTAGAAATTCTCTAACAAATTTCCAGGAGAATTTCGCATCGATCCCATTGCAAATCCATATGATCTGTGAAGCATTCTCTAATTGTAATTTTGATGAATTCAATGAAAATTTCACTATTGTTGATCTGTATGAGAATTTCGTTAATTCGAAATTCCATCTATTTGAAGATCGTTATTTTAAAGATTGTGATGCTGCAATTTATGATTTATTAGAAGATACACGCAAAAATACAAAATTACAACACCACATCTTATCATTATTGTTATTATTTGGTAATGAAGCGAAATTTTTGATTAATAACAATACAGAAGAATTCATGGAGAGGATCCGTAAAGGTCGTGAAAAAACTGGTATTATCGTTGATATTAACGATAATAACGAGCCGATCTTTGCACACAGGACGTATGCTGAATATTTGGCAGCTTCATGGTTGGTGGAAAACCATAAAAATACAGAATTGATCTTGTTATTGTTTGATGATGATAAGATTATGGTACGTTTATTGTTTGATATGATTCTAACTGGTAGGAATCGTTTATTTCAAGCGATTTTCAATGACGATCATCGACAAGTTATCGAATCTTTCGACAAAGATGAATGTCTAGATCAAGTTGGACGTAATCCATTACATCTGGCCTGTTCTTGGGGCCATCGTTATAACTTTCCTAAATCATCGACAAATTCGATAAAAATTTGGAAGAATGAAATTTTCATCAAATTCAACCCAGAGAATATGATGAAGATTATCGAATTTCTCTTAGAACAGAATATTTCGCCGATTGTTGAGGACAAATTATTGAATTTTACACCGATTCAATATGCGGATCTCGTCAATAATCTACCAGCAATCGATCGAATTCTAATCGATTATTATCAAAGTATAGAATTAGATAAATTGAATATCTATCAAAATTTTAATATTCTATTATATTATTGTATAAAATATCAACATTTGAATATATTAAAAAAGTTATTAAAAGATTTCAATGAAGAAACAACCCGGATTACGACCGAAGACGTATCTGACAATCTCCTCCATGTAGCCGTTGAAACCGGTAATGTAGACATTCTAAATTTCTTATTAAATACACCATTATTTAAACAATTAATCAATAATCAAGATAAACACGGTAATACACCGTTACATTGGGCGATACTTAAAGGCAATACAGACTGCGTTCGTATATTAATTGGGAATAATTGTGATTTTCGTCAAACGAAATTAGGAAATTCCCCATATCAATTAGCGATAGAACAAGCACGTGATGATATTCAACAGATCCTCTTACAATATGATCCGGGTCTAGGACAAAAAATCGACGAAATTCATCCAATTCATAAAGCCGCACTTTATGGTGATTTAAAAACTGTTCAACGATTTATTGATAACGGGACTGATGTAAATTTGAGAGATTATTTGAATCGTACACCGTTACATTGTGCTTCAATGCACGGTCATTATGATATTGTTGAATTTCTTATCAATAATCGAGCAAATTGTGATTTAGTTGATGATTATGGTGGTACACCGCTGAATTGGGCTTGTGGTGAGGGACATTTAAATGTTGTTCAATACCTTTTAGATGTCGGTTGTGATCCAAATCTGCCAACAAATCAGAAAGTTACACCATTAATGAATGCTGCCGGTGAAGGATATTTGGACATTGTTAAAGTTTTAACATCACAAAAGAATGTCGATTTGGATTATGTGAATTATACTGGTGGGACAGCATTGCATTATGCTACATGGCGAGGACGTTTACATATTGTTAGATATTTAATTGAAATCGGTGCTAATTTATATATTAAGAATAATGATGGTGAAACAATCTTACGTGAAGCACACCAACACGGACATACGGAAATTGTTAAATATCTTTTGCCGCTCTTTTTTCAAATTGACCACCAGTGATGCCAACTGTGCTAATTATCAAAATAAATGTGATATTTATGTAATTTTTCTATAAATATTTTAAATCTTTATAATTATCGAAATATTTAATTTAATCCGTATTCATACTATTTTTAATTATAACAAAATTTTCAAGTGATAATTTAGTTTTACCGCATCTTTTTGAAATGGACAACCACTGCTGTCAACAGTAGAAATATATTTTTATTTTGTAAAAATACTGATATTTCTCCAATATTTACTGGATTATTTAGAATAAATTGCTGTAAGTACGGTAATTTTACAAAATAATCGATAAATTCGTTAAAATTTGTGTTAGCGTCTGTTTTGTTTTAGGTTATGTAACACGAATGTAAATGTCAAAAATAATCAACGAAATATCCTTTTTTTCTAAAATTCTATTAATCACGTAATGAAAAATTTGAATATATTCAAAAAAGTTTATATATTTTCTAATCTTTTTTTAATTCAATAATTTTGAAGTACATTTAGCGCTTCTTTTTAAAAATGACAATCAATGATGCCAACTGTAAAACCGATTAATTGTTACGCATTTCTTATTTGCAACAGTCAACAGTTCTTTATGAGAATTTTGGAATTATTGTTATATAGTTTAATCAATTTAGATTGTTGTAATTGATGTAATTGATAAAATACAGTGGTGGATTTGGTGAAGTTTATATTAGCGTTGCTTTTTTTAGGGTGCGTATTACCAACTTAATTCACGTGTTGCACATAAAAAGCCGAATTAATAAATAAATTAGTTTATCGGTTTTAGAGATTTTTTAAATAAATTAGTTAATCTATTATTAAATTTGACTCGGTTATATAATTGTTTCGTTGTATAGGAATTTTCTGGAATGGAATTTATCATTTCCCGCCATTTTTATTACGGTTTCTCATTAATCGTATTCTATTCTAGATGGCAGTATTGTCGTAATGTTTGGAACGCTTACACAGTTGTACAGTAAAACATAAAGAAAATTGTCAGGTAAATTAAAATAATTTAAAATAAATAGAATTGGAATTAAATTCAATTTTAGTTGATGCTTAACAATTTCGTATAATTTTTTTCTAAAAAATTTGATTATTTGTAAATATGCAACCCATTTGAGAAGTCAATGGGAACCAGCCATCTTTGTCATAAAAAGAAGGAAAATAAACGTATTTACTGTCAAAATTATTCAATTTTTTCTTAATGGCGCTAAATATAAAATTTCACTTTTTAATTAATTTCCAATATAATTAATCTATTTTATCTATTATATAGATATATCATGGATGAACCAACATCAAATGAGCAATCAGTTGAAATATCAAAGGATCCGGAATTGATAAAAGGTAACAATTATGAATTATGAAATAAGCAAAATTTTACCGAAAATAAGAAATTTTAGATTCTCAAGAGGATATCAGACGAATTGATGTATTAGTTTGTGGTACCTGTTATGAAACGTATCATTTTATTGAAGAATTTCAACAACATAAATCATCAAATGATTGTAAACGTACTGATACAGTTATACATTGTGAAAATGAAACAAAACCACAAGTATGGGCATTCACATTATGGAAAAATAAACAAATGAAAATATTAAAAGAGAAAAATGACAATATCCCATCATCGTGGGATATTTATCAAAAATGGATTAAACTACCACAGGATGAAAAAGATGTATGGATTGTTGCTGGTAAAAATCTACAAGATTTTAATAAAATTGCCACATCGAAAATTGAAGCTGTACCAATCATTGAGGAAGCAAAAAAGATAGAAAAGGATCCATTGGCTTTAGACGGTAATTATCCCAATTTTCATCATTAAACTAATCTGAATAATGTGTTGTTGTTTGTTTTTTTTTTAATTGAAAATCGATCATTTTTATAATAATTGTCAATTCAAGAAATCCAAAAGCTATATTGTGTTCGATTTTGTAGATGAGGCTAGTAATAATTCTACAGTAACACCAACTAATGACGCTGTGAAAAGTGGGATAATCAAACCATTATCATCGAAAGTAGTTGCTGGTTTAGCTGAAGAAGCAAAGAAAGCGTTAAGAACAGCTGGTGAAAGTGGTAAAGAGGAATTCAATGTTGAGAAAATTATAGGGAAACGTTTCAATCCAAAGAAACGGTTGTGGGAGTATCATGTTAAATGGGAGAATTATAAAGAGTAATTTTAGTTTTTTTTAACAGTATTTTTTTTAATAATATAATTGTTTAATTTTAGTCCAACTTGGGAGCCTTTAGCTCATTTGGAGAATTGTAAAGATTTAATAAATGAATATGAAGATAAAATTAAAGCTGAAAAGGAGAAAGAGAAAGCCACACAATCTAGTGGTAGAGGCCGCGGCCGACCTAAATTAAGTCAATCAAACACGCCTGGGAAAAGTCTTGAGAAAAAAACACCTGTATCATCACCAAACACTGTTATTATAACAACACCGGGCGGACGTCCACAACGAACAAGTAAACAGAAAGCTTTAAATCAAGTAAAACAATGGTGTGGTAATATTTCCGATACAGATGAACCAAATTATAAACGTCCATTTGATGATGGGGATGATAGTGATGATTCATTTGAAAAGAAAATTAAATTAGAAGCTGATTCGGCTGATTCAGACGATGAGGAACATACATTACAAGTGAAAAAATCACCAAAACTTTTGCAATATAATAATAATGGTGTTGGTAAAAAATTACCAGAGAATGTTCTAATACCGGATGCAAAAGGTGTTGTCCGTATTAGTCAAAAACAGTTACCATCATTAAGTTCTGGTGTTTATATAATGTCACGTTCATCTGGTATTATTAAATTAGATCCTGCAGCATCGAAAATTGCTACTAGTGGTGGTGGGCAAGCTATTGTTAAAGTTGGTCCAAAAATTGGACAAACACAAATTAAAATTATTAAAAAAGATGATACAACAAATAAAACAACTATAGTACAAATGAAAGCTGAAAAACCGGTATCACCTAAAACAACACGTTTAGTGCAACAAGTTGTTAAATCATCACAACTACAACAACAACAGCAGCAGCAACAACAACAACAGAAAAAAGATAATGAGAAATCTTTGAAAAAAAGTGATAGTAAATTATCAATGGCGAAGAAAGAAGAAGCAAAAAGTGATGATGATAGTGATTATGGTTTAGAGGAATTAGAATTTCCAACTGATATACCACTACCAGAACCTGATAGTCCACCAGGTGAATTTGTTTTAGATCCAATAACAGGAAAGATAGCTGGACAAGAGTATCCTGAACCTAAATCTCAACCAGAACCAGAAACAGAGCCTATTGTTAGTGAATCAAAAGATACTGATACACCAACTGATACAATTGATAACATTGTTAAATTAGCTGCAGCTGATATAACTGAAGAAGACTTAAGACCAGATGAACCAACACCAGTTCCGTCAACTACTACATCAACCGATGCAATTGTTACTACAACACCTGTTACTATTATTAATTCTACAGCAGCAAATACTACGGCACAAATAAATCCTGAAACAACTTTAATAACATCACTACAACAGGAACAACAATCACAAGTAATTGCTACAACAACAGCAGTAGTAGTAGCGGCATCACCAGCAGCAGCATCAACAAAATTACCAACAACAGTTGTAACAGCTGTACCAGTGGCAACAACTGCAGCAGCAGCGCCTACACCAGCAGTGGCGAAGGCAACAGTCATTCAGAAAGAAACACAAAAAACGACCCAATCAATTTTAAATACTGCTTTGGCAAATTCGAATATATTACAGAAAACTCTCTTATCACCAGTTAGTCGAACCAAAATTGTACCTAAAATTATTAATCAAACTGTTGCAACAAAACCACGTACAAGTTTAAGTCCAGTTGTACGAAATGTTGCAACAGTACCAACAGCTAAACATTCAAATTTAATACGTCCTAGGCCATCTACAAGTTTACCACCAAAACCAAAATTTAATATATCATCATCAGTCAATTCAAATGTTAATAGAAATGTTTATTCAAGACAACCACAACAACAAAATAATATTGTTAAGAAAGTTGGACCTACAAATGTTTATAGTAAAACGAAAACTTACAGTAGTCCAGCTCAACTTCGACAACAACCACAACAACAACAAAAAACAATAAAAACACAAGCTCAAATAGTTCAACAACAACAACAGCAACAACCAGTACAACAACAGCCGCAAAAGCAACAACCTAAAGCCGTTATTAGTATGCCATCTTTAAGTGTTGATGAAGAACCAACAACTGTAACTGTTACGCAGCCACAACAACAACAAGCTACAGTTGCCGAAGAAACAACAATAGTTTCAACTGATGGTGATTTATCAACAACATTGGCATTAGCTGCAGCTGGTGGTGATCGTCAAATGTTTATAACTGGTGATGATGGTACAGTTTATGAAGTTGCTGGTCAAAATGAACATGGACAAACAATACTTATAACACAAGATAGTGATGGGCAACAACAATGTTTATTAGTAACAAATGATGCAATTGAAACGGAAACACCACAACAATCACAACAACAACAGCAGCAGCAACAGGAACAACAAGTTATGATGGAAGTACAAGAACAACAACCGGTAGAAATGACCGAAGAACAACCAGTTGTTGCACAATTGATCCGAACTGAACCACCAAGTCCTGGTAAGAAATTTCTCTAATAAAAAAAGTTAATGTATTTATTATTATTATTAATTTATAATTTCAGGTGGAACACATAAAGTTGTTGTAATGTTACCAACAGGTGAGATGATGGTGACCGAAATGTCGCAGGAAGAATATGCAAATTTAGAACTTGATAAGTAAATTTGATTTTATTGTGTTTTTTACCCTTTTAAGCAGATTTTCTTCTTATTCTGATTGTTTATTTCCTCTCGTACAGCACATATATTTTTTTTGTTTTTTCTTTCAATTGAAGAACGAAACTTTAATTCTATAGTTGTCATGATATTTTTATGTTGAATAGTTTTTAAAAAAGCATTTATTATCCAATTGATATTTATTAAAATAAAGACACAAAAAACATTTTTCGTCGTAATCAACAGTTTAGCTTTCAGCTGTAAGAAGAGAGGTCTTTATATACATATATCTAAGAATATTATAATAATATTTTAAAACATTTACAAATGTTTTTTCTGTTCCTTTCACATTGTAGGTGGATATTTTGAAAAAAAAGAAACATTTAATTATTGTCTTTTAATAAATTTCGCTATAAAAAAACCAACACTATCTTGTTCAGGACCGAAACGTTGTAATTTCTTTAATTGTTGTTCACTCAATGATGTTCCTTTTAAACCGAAATTACCAAATCTCGGTGTTGAATCGACTAGTTCTAATTGTGGGAAATTACGTAGAGCCCAAGCAACAATACCTTCGTTTTCTATTAATGTTATTGTGCAAGTACTATAAACTAAAATTCCATCGCTTTTCAATAATTCTACAGCCTGAAATTCGTTTTTTGTTTTAGAAATTATTATTTTTTTTTTTACAAAAGTAAGTAATACAAACATTTTTGAATAATTTCCTCTGTAACGGCACGTACGAACGTAACACTTTAATTGGTGTTGTATTTAATAATTGTGGTCGTTTACCTAAAGCACTACAAGGTGCATCCAATAAGATTCTGTTAAATCTCATGTGGGATATTTCGGAATTTTTTATTAATTTCGTGGAATCAGCTTGAATCACTTTGACATTACAATTAAAATCGTCACAACGACGTTGTAGATTTGCAACTTTCCGTGGGGTTTTATCGATAGCGATTATAGTTCCCTTCAAATATTTTATATTGGAAATAAAAATAATAACAAATACTAAATAATTACTTGATTTCTGATTAAAGCAGCAATATGTGTGGTTTTATTACCTGGTGAAGCACACATATCTAGGATAACATCATCTATTTGTGGATCTAACACATATGAACATACAATTGATGGAAAATTTTGCAAGAGTAGTGTTCCAGTTGCGAAGAAATCATCACCAATTGATGGACATTTCGATATTGTCTCCATAACACGTACAGCAATTCCTCTAGAATTTATTCGATTAAAGATTGAATTCTTTTAGGTATTATACAGATAAATTACGATATTTCTGGATGGTTTTGGAATAATTCCCAACGGGGCATTTGAACGATTCCATTACCGATAAAAAGTTTTGCGCCAGCGTAGGGTTTTTGTAACCCTTTCTTGCATTGTTTTGCTAAATCCGCAAAGATACTCACATAATCACCAATTTGAACACCTGAGTATTTTCGTTAAGAATTATTGTTAAAGAAGTGAATAATTGGGAAAACCTGCAAACATTCCGAGAACTCCTGGGGCATACAAATGGGCTCCACGTAAGATTGAGGCAGCACAATTTACGTCTACCACTACTTCTTTGTCGTATTTTTTCATTAAAACTTGATCGTCCTCTTTACTGTCGTGCATTATAATCACGTCAGGTATAGAGAAGTGTTTCTCAACTTTCACCGCATGATTTTCGTTTGGAATCAACTGAAACGATTAATTCTATAATTTGAATTTCCAAATTTTATTATGACCGCTACCTCTGAGATTTTCGATTTTAAATAATTCAACATTGTTTCAATATCGGTTTTGATTGTATTAACTCGATAATAGGTGATTTTT
>JAZBGW010000629.1:1231-11315 GCA_037464815.1 Mylabris variabilis | reverse complement strand
CATTGTATTTTTAATAATTCTATTAAAAAATATTGATAAAATAATTGTTAAATTTTTTGGAAATAATAATAAACAAGTGATCGTTGTCAAATTTAGGTTAGTTTTAATTGTGATTGGTAATAGATTGGTCACGTGATCCGTTGTTAACCAATCAGATCGTTTATAGTTCAAGACGTGGCACACATGAAGTGTACGAATCTCTACCATATTACCGTTTTGTCGCCATATTGACATTCGGTTAACTTTTGGGAGGATTTTTGTGTGAGTGTGAATGTTGTAGACGGTACAGAGAATTTTTTTTCTAATTGGAAATAATTTTTTTTCTAAACGAAGACTATTATTATATAATTTATAAAAGGTACGTTTTATAAAAATTATATAAATTTGTTTATATTTAATTGTTTATTAATAGTAATTTGCGTTTTTTTCTGAGTGTACATTCCTCAACTTTCAAGTTTTTCCAGTGGTAACTTTACAACAAGACAAATTCGGTTTTTTTTTTGAAAGAATTTTTCTTTTATTTCCCTAGTCTACTATTGCGTTTTCGGTATAATTCATTGAGGGTTTGTTCTTGCAAACCAAAAAAAAGGTAGAAAATCTAATTTGGGGAATTTTATTTAAAGAAATATCCGGCATGTTATCAAATCAATATGTCAATTTAGTTAAAGATTAATAACCTTTATTAATTCTTAGCCCACTGTGCTTCTCTGTATGTGTCTTTGTTCTAAAAATATCTCAAAAAATCCAGAAACTCCAAAACAATATTTCTTATATTCTATTACCTTATTTATTAAGAATTGTATACATGAATGATTTTAATGGGTATAATCTTCTTTTCTTTTATCTTTATTGTAGGTCAATTGGCACGAGTAATTCCCGTAGATAGATTGATTTAATTTGAAAGACGAATTTGTATTAAAAAAAAAACGATAGAAAAATGGGGAATGTTTTTGCTAATTTGTTTAAAGGCCTGTTTGGTAAAAAAGAGATGAGGATATTGATGGTAGGTTTAGATGCTGCTGGTAAAACAACAATTTTATATAAACTCAAATTAGGTGAAATTGTTACAACAATTCCAACAATTGGTAAGTATTTCGTTTTGTACAAATCGCTTTTTTGTTTTTCTATCAATTTGTTTTATTATAAGTCTGTCAAAACTATCTGTAATTGATGCTACGTCATTATTAATGATGACTAATTGCAAATTGTATACAGGGTGTCCCAACTCAATCAAATATACAATTAAATTAGTTGTGTGAATTGTTGAAATACGATCGGGAAATGAGAATTACGTTTTTATTAACTAGCCTTTTTCTTTTATTTGAAAAACTAGGTGCAATCGTCATTTGATCCGGGTATATTATAGGGATCAGTACATAGGAAGATTATGTTTTCAGGAAATTCGTTCCTATTATCAATAAAACAATAAATTTATCTATATTTATTTTTATATACTTCTCTTTTTGTGTTTCAATTACTCGTCTCAGCGTACTAAGGCTTAACCTAACCATTTCTAACAATAAGAGGTGCAGGTTATGTGGAGAATGCGAAGCAATGGCTCACATTAGATTCACTCCCTTAGATTACGAGCTTTTGTCATTTAGTGGGGCAAAGGGGAAGTCTCCCAGGCATATAATCAATTTTTAGGTCACTAATAAACCAACTAATTAAGTGAAGATAAATTATTTGTACGTGTACCAATAGGTACCAACATATAAACAGATAGAAAAACTTTCTACTGGGAAACTAGCTCAAACTTATGATATATTTTGATTATTATTTGTAGATTTATGTAAACGCTAAATTTCTATTATATGGTGGTTGGTTGATCCGATAGTTTGACAAATTTATTATTTGGTAGATAGGATATAACAAGTGGAATATGATCTTCATCTTATAAAATTGTTTGTCAATCTTAAGAAATTTGATAGGGTAGTAGATAAGACTTGACGTTGAACTGATTGATAGTTAATTTTTAAAACACAGAACGTGTTTTCAAGATAACTATTCATTACAAAATACGAAATTAGTAGTTGGATGTGATTATCATAAAAAACCCAACAGGTTTCTATTAACGCTTTTATTAAAGCAACATTTATTTTCCCCTGAGGAAATGTTGATTTTATGATAAATTGTGGATGCTTAAGTTTGTTGAGACACCCTGTACTTTATCAGTTATTATCAATTGAAATTATGGAAAATTATCAATATTTAGATATTTCATTAAGTTGATTAACAAAAAAAAGTTCTTATTGAATTGAAATTATTTGTTTCCTATTCGTATTTACGAATGAATGAAATTGCAAACTTTCCAAATATTAATTCGTACACTGTTCAAATTGCAAATTCCTGTGAAATATTACCTATCATCTTTTTGCTAATGAGGTCATTAATAAGAATTCTCAAATTTCTAATTAGAAATTTGAAAGATCAGTGCTAAAAGTATCGTTTTTATTTGGAGATTAGTTTTATTTTATTACCAATTGAGATTAGTAATGATGTTACATGATGTGTCACAGGAAATGAGATATTTTTAAAGTTAGTTTTTTTATAAATGTTTAGTTATAAAATTGTTTTATTTCCATTAGGATTCAACGTTGAAACTGTAGAATATAAAAACATCAGTTTTACAGTATGGGATGTAGGTGGTCAAGATAAAATAAGGCCATTATGGAGACATTATTTCCAAAATACACAAGTATAGCAACATTTCTTTTTTTTTGTATTTTCTCAATATTTCCATTTGTGTGTATAATATCGTATTTTTCAGGGCCTAATTTTCGTAGTGGACAGCAACGATAGAGAACGTATAGGTGAAGCAAAAGATGAATTAATGCGTATGCTGGCTGAAGATGAACTAAGGGATGCTGTATTATTAATATTTGCTAATAAACAAGATTTACCAAATGCAATGAATGCTGCTGAAATAACAGATAAATTGGGTTTACATTCATTAAGAAATCGTAATTGGTATATACAGGCAACATGTGCGACTAGTGGTGATGGTTTATATGAAGGTCTTGATTGGCTTTCAAATCAATTAAAGAATGCCAACCGTTAAAGTGCAGTGTGTTTAATTAATAATTATATATATTGAAAAAAAAATGATTTTTTTTGTTTATTAATATTAAAGAGGAAAAATGGAGAAAAAATTTAACATTTTTTTTAATTTAAAAAAAATTGAAACAATCACTGCTGTGGTTGTAATTGTACTGGGATTCTCAGTGTTAATTTTACCATATGTTACAATTACAATTGTCACCCTTACTGTTTGTCTACATACTCTTTAAATAAATTTATTCTACAATAAATATGAATAATTTTCCTCTTGTTTGAATAATAATACATATACATGTTGATAAAATTGATTGTTATGATGGGCAGACAGTATATTTGGCATTAAGTTCAGCACTATCTTTGCGTTATATTTAAATAGTTTTCCTTCATTATCGTAAGTGACACAATTTTGATTTGTAACATATGGTAAATTCTCAATTCATATTTTAAACAGTAATAATAATTATTCATAATTGAGCTCGGCTCGTTTAATTGTTTGCATTTTACAATTGCATTGTAAAATTACGTTTTTTTCTCGTAAAAAATCGAGCGTTACAAAATAAAACTATAAGCCTGTCTTTTCCTTCTTTGATTGACAAACAGTGGGTTTTTATAAATTATTTTGATTTTTGAAAGGAAAAGCATATATCTGGTGGTGTATTTGGCTATATTTCTCGGAGTCTCGTGAACACATTCCCGTTTGTCATGCTGTATTATCAAAATAAATTTATATTATTAACTTATTGTCTATAATTTAATACAAATTTTAATCAACATGTTTGTTTTTCTTCTTGTTCTTTGTATCGTCGTATACTTTAGTTTATTTAAAATCCATTGGTTTTTGTTTAGAAAACATGTTTATTAAAAATGTTTTTATTTTATTTCGGTGATCTGCAACAACTTATTGGACTTTTACATTAAAAATAAATTGTTTTCAACAAAATACACATGAATAGTTAATTAAATTATAATATAAATATTTTTAAGTATTTATCGCTTATTGCGATCATGTATAATTATTACGAATAATGTGAAACAAACTGTAAAAATAAACTGCTTGATTGGTTCAAATGAAAACAGGTTGAATAATGAAACAATTCTTATTTTTTTAGTGCTTATTATTTTAGTTATAAAAATAAATAAACGAAATATTGATTAGAAGTGATTACAAATGTAAAATACACATTAGTTCATTTTTTAATTTAGATTTTCTAACAAGGTTGATAATAGTAGTTGATTGCAGTTCCGCAAATAAATCACATTTCATAAAGACGATTTCTTTTTGTTTTGCATTCAAAAAAATCCTCATCAAATTCGTACATTGAACGGAAATTTAAATGGCCCGCAAATAGAAAGCGCCACCTTACCAATCAAATGACAAATTATATTTCAGTTGGTAATATGTTGAACATTTTTTAATATTACACAATATCATTAAGCGTTAATATCAATAGAAACTGTTGTAATAGTGTAATATTTGCGTTTATTGTTGCTAATAATGCTAATATGTGTGATAATTTGGACAATATAGTTATAATTATTGATATCAGCATGGCCAAATTATTTTTTAGTATTGGTTTAATCCGATAGACGTCACTTTAATTTTTCCCGCAATGTTTAAAATATACGTCATACAGTAGTATGAACACGTAACACTTTGAATTATATCCATGTTATAAAACAGTAATCACTGAATAATTAATTAATTTAATGTGCATTTAGAAAAGTCGTCTTTTTATTTCACTAATTATAAGATACTAAAGGAAATTCAAAAAAAAAAACAATAAATCGGACAAATTTGCATTTCTTATTGGAACAAATTGTTTTCTTGTGAATACGAGTTTGAAACGTGTCGTTCCACGTATATAGAAAAGATAAAGGAAGGGTATTAACCATAGAAACTTAACCGAGAATTCCCATTATATCCCATAAATATTAATCCGTTTCCTTTTTGCATATTTTACAATGCATGTATTCAACGGTAAGATGAAGGCAAAAAACGACCATATCTATACTTTATAATAATGTGCGGTGACGCGTAGGTGTTGTGCACTATTAGCTGCAAGAGTAAAATGAATGATCCTAAATGATTTATGATAGATAGCACGGTGGGCGCCTTAGCGGGGCGTCCTCTTCTTCTTCGTCATCTTCGTTTTCATCTCCATCACCTTGTATTGAATACTTCTAAGAATGTCCAATCTAACACCCCTTGTTGGTGCTAATACTGCAATCACCACGACCAACAAGTTTGCCAATTTAACACGGTCAAGTCATCCTCCCATCTTCGAATTTTTCTTTTATTATTATTGTGGTTTTTGTTAATAAACTGAAAGAATAAATATGGATATTATACTGGAATGGTATGTTAAATATGGTACGAACACCGTATCAAGGACGGATCTGTTCTTTTGTATACATAATAATAATAATAATAGTCGTGTTTGTTAGAAGGTGTGTTAGGGTATTTTTATTAGTGGCGGATCGAACGCCGGTTCTCTTTCTGTTCTAATATGCGATTTTATTATTATTACTATCAGATAGTTTAACAACAACAACATTTGATTTATTTTATGTGTCATTAGATAATCGGGTGAAATTCTCTTATTTTCTAATTTAAATTGCAACATATACAATAGAAACGTGAACCGTGTGAATATAGACGGAAAAATACCAATAATGGAATTTTTTTGAATTTCTAACAAATCTATTCCTATGTGATTGTCAATGGAAAATACAACATACACATATATACTTACAGAGAAAAACGATATTTATACAATCTGGCGTGTTATCGATCACGTTTATCAAACATTAGACAAAGTGTGAAATAACAATTGGACAGAATCAAGCTAATTAAAAATGCAGTTTAAATCTATCAGATCAAGACAGGATATTAGAGAATACGTTAAAAATAAATATGATATAATATTACAATTTCAAAAAAAAGGGGGAGTGAAATATCTCGGGGGAAAAATGCTGAAAATCGTTAATTGTTCTCGTATCATAAATAACAAGATTTTGGCCGTTTCTTTTTGTTGTTATTTCGATCGTGCTCTATTGTTCGATTTCTTGAAATCAACAATTCAATAATTAATTTCAATTTAATTCTAAGAAATTTCGAAAATTTTCGATTTAAATAAACACGACCACAAACCGACAATTAACACATAGAACTAGGGCGGGTGTGTCATTAGTTGCGCCTATATCCGTCATCTGTATCAATACTAAAACAGACAAAGCTAATTTTTAAGCAAAAAAATTCAGTGAAAAAGCACTAGTTACGATGGGATTTCAATTTCGTAGAAAATCTTTGGCTAGTAGTTTACTCAGTGACGGACTGAAAAGCTTTTTCGGCCCGGGCAATTACAATTTAGTAAACAAATACTCCTAATAATTTTCAGTTTCAACCATTTTTAGTATTAGACACAATCGGTGCACATCCTGATTTTTTAATGTTCTTGTATAATAAGAGCTTTTCTAATTGAACTGGTGCCTCTTTAACTAATATGGTGGTAAATCTTTTATCGTTAATTAAGGGTCAATGATACAGATCTCCCATATTTAGAACCGGTGCTATATCTTGTGCATAGTAACATAGGGGACCTCCTCTCATATGAAAGTTACTTAGAAAAAATTTAATTTGATTTAATTGAAATTTTTGTTGCTTTCAAGAATTTACGATAGAGGAAGTCCTTTTACTGCTCAAAAATTTGTGGTACAGGACTACTGTGTCCTAAAATATTGATTAAAGTGGAAAGAGTTCAGGTCTAAAACATTATAAAGGTGCGTCAATCTCCTTTCATAAACGATTCTTTAGAAAAGTGGTTTATAACCCAATTTTTTTTAAATCTAAAATCAAAAATGAGAATGTGGCTTGAAAATCGACCAAACATTTTTTAAATTTTATGTTCACCACGTTTTAAAACTGGAATTTGCTAAAAATGGATGATTTAAACACAAATGTCCTAAAATTTAGATAAGAAGACTAGAATTTAGATGGAAAATTAACTTAAACTGATATATTTTTATAATTCAATGGCCGAGACGTCATTATTTTAGAGCAAAGACATGTCAAAAGTGTCACAATTTTGTATTATTAGACTCCAGAGTTGAAGAGTTCAAGGTCCCACAGGACTAATATGTCGATTCGGCGTGCGAAAATTGCCAATTTTCAAGCACCGATATCTCGTTTGTATTTTAAAATATTGTTAAAAGTAAGCCTGCATTGGATAGAGCATTTCAAGTTGCATGTTCTAAAGCTTTTTATTTTGGAAAAATGTGATAAAATTTTGAATAGCAGTGAAAACTCTTGGACTCTGCTTTATTTTGGCCGGTTGCCCGGCAGCCCAGTCCGCCACTGAGTTTACTCCATCAAGGTTGTGTTGAAATATCAACATGAATATAATGAGGAAAGTGCGTGATTATTTCATAAACAACTCAATTTTTGTTATTATTTTTCCTAGCATGTCGACACTATTTTCTCTGTTAAAGATTTTTATCACAAAATAGGTGTGATTTGAGAATTGATTTTAATTTTGTGTCGTTTTTTTTTTGTCTTTCTACAAGAGTTGAGAGAACGGAGAAAAATAAAAGGCACCTAACTATAATAACAAAATTCTAATATAAATCAAAAGATCCTGAATTATTAGTATTAATTTTATTACAAATAAATTTTGGAATTGGAATAGAAATTTTAAAGAAATAATAAATAGAAGAATAGCTAATCCGACAGTTAATTGAGTTGAAAACTATAAAATATTGTCTGTGGTCATTTTTAGTGTCTGTTAGTGAATTGGAAACATTATCAAAAGTTAATCCGTATATTTATTTTTTAACAAAAAAAATCAACTGTTTTTTATACATGTATCATTGTTATTGTTGCACAGTAGATACCTAGAAAACAACATTAAAATTCTTTCTTTATTCTGTTTTCTTTTGCCTTCCCATTAGTTCCCTTTTGTTATCCAAATATTCTTTAAATCGAAAGTGTCAGATTGTGAATTTAATCCTTGACGGGAATTAGTCGGAGGAATTGATTCAATAACTTTTGTGCCATTTCCGTTGGCTCTTGAATTGTAAAAAGAGTCCAATTTTAGCCTTTTTTCAAACTTTGATGTACACTTTTTAGCTAGTTTTGACAAAATTCCATTCATCAATCGTGGTATGATTTCGATTTTTGAAAACATAAATTAAGATTTCGATGTTCGAAATTAGGGACGCTATACGGGCTGTTTTTTTTTTTAAATGTAGCCAGTTTTGATTAAAACTTCTATTAGTCGGTGAGTAATGGAAAAATTATTTTAAGCATTTGTGAGGGGGCCCCTGGAGACCATTTGAGCAAAATTAAAACCTTATAGCTAATTTGGAAATGTGTCAAAAACGCTTGTTTCTGTCGGTGTCGAATTATACACTCAAAACGATTACGAATGAGTCAAGGCGCTTCTAACATCGACTTTTTCGTTTTTCCTCTGTTGCATTCCATTAAAAAAAGAAGAACATTTTCATTTGCTCCAGAATAAAATTGAGAAAAACAAAAAAAAAACAATGTTTGGAGGATTCTCGACTCATTCTTAGTCATTTTACGTATTCGACTACTGTTTGATCTTATCCAAAAACGGGTGTTTTTTGATCAACTTCCAGATGAACTACAAGGTTCTAGTTTTGCTAAAATAATCTCCGGCTACGCTCCTACAAATCACTGACATATTTTTCGAATCGCTCGACAAATAAGGTTGATCAGTTAAAGGCTGAACTTCAATTATGCGAACTGTGAACAAAATTTCTGTGTATGTTGGAAGTTGTAGAGATAAACTGAAAATTGAGAAAAAGAACTCTCGCATCCTAATTTTTCTAAAATGAAAGCTAAATCTTACGCTTGTATTCTCAGTTTGCAATCTACACTACTTAAATAAATACTGGGTGTTTTTTTAAAAGTGGTCAATTTTTATAAAATTCCTACTAGCCGGCGAGCGATTCAAAAGATATTTCAAGAATGTGTAAGGGCGGCAATGAAGACCATTAGAATTAGAACCTTGTAGCTTATTTAGAAGTTGGTCAAAAGACGCTCGTTTCTGACAATGTCACAATTTACAAAGACGGATAAAACACGTAAAACGACCAACAATGATTTTTTTTAGTTTTTGTCCATTTCATTCTAGAGAAAATGGGAAAGATTTCCACCATAAAATGACGAAAAACGAAAAAAAAAATCGCTCTTAGCAGTGTCTGCGAGTCATTCTTAGTCGTTTTGTGTGCTTTGTTGGTTTTTGTAAGTGACATTGTCAGAAACCAGCGTTTTTGACCAACTTCCAAATGAGCTACGAAGTTTTAATTTTGCTAAAATGATCTCCAGGCACTCTCCTATAAATCCTTGAAATATTTTTCAAATCGTTCGCTAACTAATAGGAGTTTCATAAGAATTTATCATTTTTTTTTTTTAAAAAAAGCAGCCTGTATATGCATTTAAGTTTTTACGTTTTCAAACTACTATTTTTCGGGACTATTCGAGATTAATGCTATAAATTCGCTACAAAAAAAAACGAGTTGCAAAAAATCAAGACACTGATTGTAAATTCGGGACTGTCCCGGGAAATTCGGGATGAATTCAGCTCGTGATGCGTCCCTGTGCAAATTTTAGACAGCAGTTTTTCCCATTTGAATCAACCTTGGCGAACAACACGAGTATAACAAGCTTTTCCTTATCAGATAACGTTCATTTGCGTGCATTGTTAGATAAATCATAGTGCTCGATTAATTTTTGTTGTTTGTCGTTTAAATGTAAACGTATATTGTGGATACACCCTAAGTTTTTATCCCATTATTATTATTATTATTATTATTATTATTATTATTATTATTATTATTATTATTATTGATAATTTATATTTTTTATCGGCAAAAATTGCAATTTAAAATCTCAATTTCTCATATGGACTGTTTCAAGTCTTTGTTTGTTATAACAAAATACAGTTATAACATATAATCAAGTTGAATACAATTGATTGATTATTGTATTATACCGTTTTCT
>JAZBGW010000628.1:0-22737 GCA_037464815.1 Mylabris variabilis | reverse complement strand
TCTACAAACTGCGTCAAATGCTGCAAAGCTCGTTAAAATCCGTTGATTCATTCGCGAGATATTGTTGTCGAAAAATTTCGAAAAAAATAAAATAAAAAATGAACTAAAAAACACAAACTTAGCGGGAAGTTTCAGGTATGGCCTGTAGGGTCAACCCCATTCCAGATTTTTTTTGTTTCAAAATAATCTTTAAATTTTTAAATTAAAGTATTTGGAAAACGCTGCCCCGTCAACTGACCCGTGTGCTATAAGCAAAAAATTGACTATTGGCTGAAAGAAAAATTAGTTTCTGCAAAACGCTAAAAAATAATTAAGAGCTATGATAGAAAGTATGTATATTGTTTGTAGTATTTAATTCCTTTCAACTGCTATAGTTTCAAAAGTATCACTTTTTTTAACCGAACAGTGCAAAATTTAAAATAGTATATACTGAAAGTCAAAATAGCTGAAAAACCTTCAGTTCGAGATTATAGCTCATATTATCAAACTCCCCTTCGATTTGCACATAACCAAAGAATCCAAAAATGGAATAAAAAATATACCAAACTTACAACATCTATGATTATTGAAAAAAAATATTTTTGGAGAATTTTGTGTGGAAATTCACAGGAAATAAATTGTTGATAATTATTTATTATTTTGTGAAGATTTACAGGAAATAACTTATTAATTGTAACTTGACTGTTTAATAACATCGATTTTTACCCTATCTATCACTTTAATTAATGATCGAAATTCAATAAAGGTAAATTATATTTTCAAAATAACAATTTCGTAGCCTTCAGGCAGCATAATCTGTTTCTTTTTTCGTTATAAATTAGGAGCTACTAAATAGTTATTCGCTAGTAATGGAGTTTCTTAGCGTTGAAACTTTCGTTTTACATCCGTTAAAATGAAAATAGAACTTGAAAAATTTGTGAAACTGGGAGCGGAGCTTCGTCCAACCACTCATTTAAAATAACAGAGAAGGGTACATTATTCCATACAACGGGGTTTGCTGTAGCAACGAAAACATTTTTTAAGGGTAGCTCAGGTCGCAAAACGGCTGTAAGCCAAATATCATGGACTTTTATCAATTAGAATTTCTTAGACTTCTAATGGCTGATCCACTTGGCTCACCTGTATAAATTTTTGTGAAGTAGATAAAATATTTTCAAAGCAATCAAGAGGCAAATTAATTAATTTTAATATTTAATATAAATAATAGGTGAAAAAGAGGTTCAAATTTTCCGTGAAACTCATTTAATTTTCAGAATTGAATTTTAAGCGAGCTTCGTGCCTTCGGCTCTCACTGCCTTTCTAAATCCGAGAGTATGATTTTCCATTTTGAAAATTATGCATGGCATCACGGTTGGAATTTGTTTTGAATTTTCTTCAATTATCAGAAAACTAACAAACATATCGGGAAAATTCTTAGAGATTTAGAAAGCTCTTTCAATTTGCTATCTAAATCACTTGATAAATATTGAAAATCGATAATATTGGCTAAGTTTTGGCCAGTTATGAAGGAAACTCTACGAAAGATTTTTTCTCCATTCAGAATCTTATCATATTTTTGCAAAATAGAAAGCTTTAGAATATGCACCTTGACATGCTCTATCCATCGCACATCAATTTTCGACATTATCTTAAAAAACAAGCGAGTAATCACTGTTTGAAAATTGACTATTTTCGCATGCCGAATCGACAAATGTCTCCGACATGTCCTTAAGTTCGCCTTAAATCGAACTAACAATAAGTGTGGACTTACAGACATTTGGATGGGGAGCAGTACACAGACGGACACCCACCTAAATGTGTGTAAGCCTAGAGTAAGCGCGATTTAAGCCGAGCTTCGGTAGGGAAAGGAAAACCGGGCCTGAACCGTCCGTAAGATTTATTTTCTCGCATTCGATGCTGTGAACGAGTCTGGTGACATCACACACGCTAGTTGCTTAGAAATGAACGTTTTTACGGGGTACAACTTTAAAGTAGTTATGGACAATTTTACATTTTTGTAAAAGTAAAAAATATCCCAATTAGATTTTTTTTACTATTTGACTTTCAAAAATTATAGAAAAAAACTTTTTGGACATCATTCTAAACGAAGATAAGATGAATGTGCAAAAAATCCCGTTCTGCTAGTTTTAAATCGAACAACCTCCGCGGTCGATGACTCTTCAACGAGGACAATCTGTTTTTTTTTTTAAAGTAGTCTAAATTCGGATATATTGAGGAGAAATTAGGATTTTAGGTCTTCTAATACACGGATCTTCTCTAATTTTCTAGGTTCAACTGAGATAAAAACGTGTAAACAATGATTTTTTTTATTAGAGAAGTTCATCACTATTAAACAGAAAAATAGATTCGAATATCACAGATTAATTATAATGGATAATAGCAAATACCTTTAATCACAGATCCCATAATTTCACTGAATGATATACGGATTTTTCTATCATTATCAATTAAATCATCACTCATATAGTGGCATAAAACAGTTGATGTACCATCTATATCATCTCTATTAATATAATCGATTTTAATCGTGTAGGTGCGATCATTTTTCAGTGTACATATCTCATCTAATGGCACATAAATACAATTCTCGTATGAGATTCTCTTCATAAACCGTGTCAAGTTCAATGATTTCGTTTTAATATCAATTATTTGTATTTGTATATCGATTGTGTAATCACAATCATTTAAATCAAGAGTGTTGAGAAGTAGACCATAGAAAACTATCGGTTTATTAACAATAATTTTGCTAATTATTGGATTGCAACGTTGTAATTCTATACGATTGGCAATTTTGTGCTCCACTCTCATACAACAGAACATTGCCCAATGTTTGTATAGATAAGTTCTGCCGTTTTTCGACGGATTAATTTGTAATTTTCCTAAATGTTGTATACATTTCTTAGCAAAACTATTACGATTCATTATTGAATAGATTTGTTCATTCTTTAAACAATTTATATAGGGAATTAAATTCAAATTCTCTAATAATAATACAACATTTTCAATAGTTACATCAATATAGCGATTGTCTAATTCATTACTAGCCCATATACAGATAATTTCAATCAATTCTTGTGTATTAATGTTTAAACATTTCTGTTCTAATAATGTTATTAATGTTGTTAATTTCATATGATAATAATGTTCGATTGATATTAGAAATAATCCTCTAATATAAATACACATATCGTTCAAGTATTTCGTTTGTTTCTCTTTCAAATCGTACATTTCTGCATATTCGTAACATAATGCTAACGTTGATATACTCCTGTTATTATCAATATATTGCAGGCATTCTAATTTTAAATTATTAAGTAAGTATTTATTGCATATATAGAATAGGTCCCATGCATTTATTACTGATTCAAATTCAATCGACCCTCTGTAAATAAAATTTAGAATTTTACGGAAATTTTTTGCATTGATATAATCGTCATTTATTATAATTGAATCTTGTGCAAAATCACCATAGAACATATGTTCAAATACTGGACTGTTCTTTTTTAATAATAATTTATGTGCCTTGATTTCTTGACCTTCAATCATAAATGCACAATCTGATGTTTCATCCGATAGTTTCAACGAATTCTCAAAATTCCCATTTTTCGCATCAAGCTATATTGATTATTTAATAGACGACATAAGATTTAATTATTCTCTAAAATCCTTATAGACTTACTTCAATTAAATCCATTTTAAAGGCGTAATTTGTTGTTTTTCTTATTCTCCAACTAGGTATTAATCAACAATAGAATCCTTGAACCGGATGGGACGCGAATCGAGCAAAGCCAAGGCCAAACAACTATTACGACATCAATAAAATAAAATAAAAATATCGTTCTATTATCTAATAATTATTTTGATTTATATAAATTAATTAACAAAAAATCGAAAAAAATTAAATTACCTGTTGATTAAAGTTTAAATTGTAGGACATGAAATTTGAACGTCTTTATCGTTCAACGTTATTATAATAACTGAGAATGTTGTGTAATTTAAGCGGAATTCAAACCGAAATAGACACAAAAAAGTTGGGAATTTTTGAGGTTAGTTTTTTGAATGATGATGATAAATAATTCTTCACCAGTGTTGCCAGATTATCTCCACCAGTTTCTTTGTTTTCTTACTGTCACTAGATGTCGCTAATATATTAGATCGTTGAGTGAATAATATTATTCATTCAACGGCTACAGTCATTAAATTTGAAATAATTGAGAAATTCAAAAAATCTAAGAATTCGGATACTGTGGAAAAAATACGTGGTTTAAATTTTTTAACCTAATTTAAAATTGTAGTTGGTAGTCTTGTTGTTGCAGCTAATTGTAGCTCTACACCACAATTTTTATAAAACATTAATTTTGCAAGATTAAAATATAAAATATATTTGTATTGTAATAACAATTTAACCCACAACTTTTGATTTTTGTTTTAAATAAGATATAATAATAACATTATAAATGATATGACCTATAATTAGAGCTACAAATAGTGTTTGTCCAGTTGTCAGATGATTGTCAACAGTTGCTCAGATTATTAAGCTGATCTTTGTGCTTTTTTAATTATTTTTTTCTATTAATTAACACGAAAGTATTTTCAGAGTGGTTGTTTTTCTTTATGGTCAGCCATTTATTAGGCAATTTAATTGGTTTCTAGTGATGAATATCGATTTATATTAGAAATAAAAATAAGAAAATATGGTAAAAATCTATTGTATTAGCGTTTTGTATAAAGGACCAACAAGTGCGACATGGTTAGAAACGGCGTTCGATTTACAAAGTTTCAGTTTTTTCCAACGTAGTTCAGTGCAGGAATTCATGTCGTTTTTTTGTAAAACAATCGTCGAACGAACAATACCAGCATCAAGACAGTCGGTCAAAGAAGGAGGTTGCTTTGAAACAAACAATTTTAATTAATCACTTCTATTTATTTAAACTTGTAGAATATATGTGTCATGTTTATGTGAGAGGTGATAATTTGGCTGGTGTTGTTATCACAGACCATGAGTATCCAACTAGAGTATCACATACGTTAATCACAAAGATATTGGATGAATTTTCAACGAAAATACCGGCCGCCAATTGGCCAAATTTGACTGAACGTGATGTTAATTTTCCACAATTGAAAACGTATCTAGTTAAATATCAGAATCCGCGTGAAGCTGACACTATGACTAAAATACAAGAAGATTTGGACGAAACAAAGATAATTCTGGTAAATTTTCCTTTATTGATTTGTAATTTTATTGAAAAGTCTATTTATTAGCATCATGCAATCGAGGGTGTACTACAGAGGGGTGAGAAATTGGACGATCTAGTTGCCAAATCAGAGGGTTTAAGTATACAGTCGAAAGCATTCTATAAAACTGCCAGAAAAACGAACAGTTGTTGTACTTTTAGTTAAATATTCTAAACATTCCTATTTATTATCATTTCTAGATTATTAATTTTGGTTTTATTAATTTTCGGTTAATAACGAGCTTAAAACAAAAGAAACGCCAAAATTTCAATGTATTGGATGTTGTTATATTTGTATTATTATTATTACGATTACTGACAATAAGTTTTGTTGGTACTTATGCGATATACAGTTTTTATTTTTAATTTTTCAATGTACCATTGTTGTAATATTTCGATGTAAAGAACAGTGCAAATGCCAAAAAGAATTAAAAGAATAAACTATTGAATTGCTTTATTTAATTCAATAGAAATCCATCATTATTACTGTAAACTATTGGGGAGGATTGTCAAAATAATCAACAGTTTCCTTTGATAACGGCACTGATGCTGCTGCAGCATATCCGCCACCTACACAACCACTACTGCCACCATTTCGACCAGTCAATTTCAAAGCAATCGTTTCTGATTTGCTTGTACTGGTGGTTGTTTTATTGCTCAATACAGGTCCAGGAACTTTTCGTTGACCATTTTCACGTTGTATAGTCTCTAATAGACTCATACTAGGTAACCATGATTTATCTTTAATAGCTGTTGCAACAACATTACGATTTGGTTCTTGATCATATGCTGCACTCTCACAACCGAAATGTTCACAATATTCATGGATAAATTGTCGTTTATCACGATTCATTGATTCAAATGAATATGAACGACTCTTCTGTTTACTTTGTTTTGATAATTGTACTAATTCTGTTAGTTTATCATGGATACGTTGACAGAATTGTGGATCCTTTTTAGCCCATTGACGCAGAAAATCTGAATAGCGAGGTGTTAATTTTTGTGTTAAATCTGGATTACGAATTTGTAAACTTAAAGCGAATCGACGATTACGTTCAACAACACGACATTCTTCTGTACATTCCAAACTGTTACAAAATTATAATCAAAATTTAAATCAATTTAAAAAATAAATAAAACTTACATTTTTAAAATTGATGGTTTCTTCGGTTTATTAACGATATCACTGATATCAACAGTTTGTTCCTTCATCAAATCGGTCATTTTATCTTTCAAATTCGCCATTTCAATCTCTTTATATTCATCGATTAATTCAACACATAAACGTGTACTCTTTTGAAGGCCACATTGACACGTTATTGGAACATTAAATTTACACGGTGTATTCGGACATGGTGGTTGATGACATTGTACATTACATGGATGATCACATAATGTCCGTTTTACTGTACATTTTTGTTTACATGGTAATGGACATTGACCTAAATGACATGGTTTATCGCATTTATGTTTACCACATGGTAACGCTTGACCACATGGTAAACCACAACTGAAATCCTCTTGATAACATGGTATAGCTGAACGTTGTTCATGTTTACCAAAACACCAACGTTTACATAGAACTGTACATGGTGGACATTGACCTATATGACAACTATGATTCACATCATGTCCACAGGAACGTTGACGTGAACATGGATTATTACATTGTGGTGGTTTTGTACCACATGGTATTGGTGGATAAATTACATTAGCACCACATTCACAATATAATTCATCGAAACTAGTCTCTTGACATGGTGGACAACGGCCACTATGGCATGTACGTTGACAACGATGTTGACCACATGACAATTGATGATTACATGGTAATGGACATATGTGTTCGATTTCTATACAACAACGTTGATTGCAACGGTGTTTGCCACATAAACGTTTCTAAATTGACAATAATCAAAATAATCAATTTTTTGGGGCAAGTGCACGATTGGAAACTTGAAGAAATTTCATAATCTAGGAAAGCTGCTTTGATAACATCTCATAAAAGTCCAGTAAGTTGTTAATAATATACTGAGTTGGCAATTGGAACTTGAAACATTTGGAAGCAGTCTTTATTCAGTCTTTTATCATTTATTAAGCAAGGATTGAAGCCGCCGCTAATACGGCCAATGGAGCACCTCTTTTCAGCTAGGGAAACATCCATTTTTGTGGAAGTTCTCTCATAAACTGCTTAAAATAATTGATAAAACCGATCGTTTATAATTTATAACAAGAGCCGGTGCTTTGTGATATTTTGTAGTACTTTGTAATAATGAACATGGACCTTCTCTCATATAAAAGATATAAATATTTTGATTTACTTTTATTGACGTGTCGGTTTCAAGGGTTTCTAATGTAGAAAAACCCTGTTTTTCTTTACCTACTTAAGCTCTCCTTAATAAGAACTTGCCTTGAACCTGCCTAAATATTTAAGTGGAGACCTGTATATAGACCCAAATGTGTGTAAACCTAGTGTTAGTTCGATATAAGCCAAGGTTTTATTAAGGCAAGCTTACGTATAAGGAAAAAAAAACTAGCTCCTTTTCTATGTTAGTAGTAAATTGGCTATAAAAATTGATGACTTAGGACTACAAAAACCGACTAAAAGTGTCTCAGTTTTGCCTTTTTAGTCTCAAGAACAAAATTTAGTTAAGACTGATAATTTAGAATGAAAATGTCTTCAAATATTGTCTAAAACTGAAAAGTTCAACTCAAAAATCCACTAAAATTAATTACTTTTGAGTATTCGGTAACAAAATTTCATAAAAATTCTGACTTGGGAGGGAGCGTCTAAAAATCTTGGATAAAAGTGGAAATCGAATTGGAAAATCGATTACAATTGTTCAAATAGATATTTTTTTATAATTCATTATAAAAATTCGTTAAAAACCAGGGCTTTACGATTTTTTGGTAAAGCCAAGCTAAAAATCAAGAATTTAGTTCAAATAAACTGAAAGTTTCTAAATCGTTACCTTATTACAGTTAATGTCTCAAGATCTAGACAAAATATTGAGACTAAACTTGCCTACATTGTTCTCCTTTGAAGACTTAAGAGCAAGATGATTCACTGCAAGCTGATGACTCAAGAAAAAAGTATCTCAAAACTTGTCCTTCAACTCAAAAATTCTCCTCAAGAGCAACTAGAGCGTCGAAATCGTTACCTCTGAACAATTCACTAGGGTTTCGAACCGGAACTGAACCGAAAACCGGAAAAAACAAAATTTTGTTCGGAGCTGAACCGAAAACAAAAATCGCTTTTTTTAAGTTCAAGCATACCACTTAACATGATCTTTTTTTTCTTTTTATTTCATCCCGTCTTTCCTCCCTACCCCGGAACTGTATCAATATTTCAGGGCACGAACTTGCGAGTAAACCACAAGAGGTCAAAATTACCGATTTCCACGTTTTTTGATTGATTAGGTAGTTCATTCTATTCTAAGGGATGTGTATTTTGGCGTTCGAGCTCATACTGAAATTTAAAGGAGATATTGGGGGTTAAAGTTATCCCTGTAAGATCAATTCTTTTCAAATATCTCTGTAAAGGCTCAATATTTTTTAGTGGTTAAAAGCTAGTTAATAGATATTCGCTGGGGCTATCAAACGATGTGAACAGCATTTTCATCCCTTGATGGGGATTGAAGTAATATGCCATTTTTTATGTTTTTGCGATTTTCTACGCCATGATAAAACATACCACCATGAAAATTCTTCGTTTAATAAAATATTACGAAACAACAAATGCATTTGAGGGTTTTTCTGTATTTAAAACAGTTACCCTGCAAATAGCTTGTAGCTGTTGTACCTTTTAGGGTGAAATTTAAAAACTAATCATTTGGAACTGAATCGAAAACCGAAAAAAAAACGATATTTTGCAGGAACGAAAATCGGAACATAACTGATATTTTTTTAATTGAACCGAAACGAAAACCGGAGAAAAAAATAACGGTCCGAAGCAACTCACTAAGTTCGATAAAAACTGAATATTTAGCAAAAAAATGGCTAGAAATCTTAAAAATTCTTTGAGTTTGTGGGCCCGTGTGTCGTTACATACTTCGCACATCCATCCCTGTTTTAAGTATCGATTTTTGTAAAATACATAAACTCATAATAGTCATATGTCATATCACACAGAGGGCGGCTCAGACCGCATGACTTACCCGTCCGAGCCACTCTCAAAGTCAGTCCGCATCTGCCTCTATCTATAACTTATAAGAAGCATAACAATAAAGTTAAGCAGGCAATTCATTTCATGGTTGAAGAGATTAAATACTGTAACCATTATTTTCATATTGTCGATAAAGTTCGGAACGTAACAAGAACTAACCCCTAATTTTTGAGTTAAAATAAAAGGATTATTTTAAGTCACTTCAAGTTTCCAATATTGTCCACCACACAAAATTACCTACCTTAGTGCATTTCTTTTCGCATCGTGCATCATCAGCCTTCGTCGTTAATTCACAACATGGTATCTCTTTATCCATATGACCGCAACGACAACGTACTAGTGTTGTTAAAGTGCAGGGTGGACAATCACCTTCATGACAACGTGCTTTACAAATATGCGGCGATGATGGTTGGCCACATTTCAAGACTTTACCACAAATCTTTAATATTTTCTTTTAAATAAAATAAATCCCAATTTTATAATAAATATACATTACCTTATCACAACATGGAATTGGATCTAGACACGATAATCTAGTTTGTGTTAATTCACTTTTACCACACGGACATGTATGTATCTTGTTGATATCTTTTGAACAATCATCACAATCACCATCATGACAAATTTTCGTACAATAATGATTACCGCATTTTAATAGTTTACCACATTGTTCATTACAACTATATAATGTTGAACCTTGATTAACACTATTGCATTGTACACGCCGTCCAACTTTACCACAATAACAAATCTGTTTAATTGTTTCATTACATTTACCACAATCACCTGGATGACATTTTAATTGACAATAATGCTGTTGACATTCCAATAATTTATTACATATTGAATCGCATATTATATCGATATTTGAACTGCATTTAATTTGTTGGGTTGTACGTTGACAACCGCATGATTTCGTTACAATTATATTACAATCTGGACATGGACCAGGATGACATAATATTGGACATTTATGTTGACATGTACGATTCTGTTTCATACAGCAATCACCACAACTATGCGGTAATATACCAGGTAATGGACGCGGTTCTGTTGTTTTACCACAATAACAATAGTATTGTTTTGGTATTGCTTGGCAAATATTTTGACATGCCGGACAACGCCAACCGTTATCAATTTTTGATGATTCCGCCCATGTTATCGTACAATTTAAATGTAAGATTAGATAACATTGTTGACACGTCCAAATTTTATCGATATTCTTGATTTTCTCACAACAAACTAAACATTCCAATTGGCGGCGTGTCAACATCTGTTCCAATCGTTCACGTTGAGATGCCGCATCTATTGAACAATAAATATAATTAAGAAATTATTAAAATAATCAAGAAATTACCCATTTTTTTATCGTTACTGTGGAATTTTCTACCATCAAATCGTCTAGATTTCGCTCTATTATTATCATTAATGTTATCATTATTAAATCTATTGCGATTCTCTTGATAATTCCTATTATCCCCATTTCTGTAATTATTACTACGTTTATCACCATAATAATTTCTAGAATTAATAGTTCTATTGTAATTTCTAGATTTATTTCGGTTTTTATTCTCATTATAATTCGATTCTAAATCAGTTTGTTCATCATTTTTACGTTCTCTAGTTTTATTGAAATTTCTCCGAACGCCGCCCCATTGTTTGTTTTCATTAGATCGTTTCCTAACAGCACCCGTATTCCTTGGTACATCCTGACGATACTCGCCATCATTTTGATTTACATGAGTCACCTGACTTGCATTATTACTATTATTACCACTAGTACTAGGGCGTAATTCTTGATAATAACCATTTTGTTGATGTAAATTATTATATTGTTGATTCAACTGATAATCAGGAACTGTTTGTCCATTATAATATGACATATTGTTACTATAATCAACATAAATTGGATTATATAGTGGAAAATCTCCATACAGATTATTTTCGTAAGGATGCCAATAAGACATATGTTAACTATAACATATTTACATAGATTTATTAATTAATTTAAAATAAATTTATAAATACCTCAATATTACACAGAATTGTGCAATAATTTAAATAAGACAATTTTGTTCTAACTGTTTCAAAGCAGAAAAATTAAGTGACACACGAATTGTCACGAATTGTAAAAAAAAATAACCACAAAAAAACCTGCTACAATCTAGTAAATTTTGTTATAATTGGTAGCATTGGTGTTACAAAAACAGCGCTACCTGTTATTGAAGCAATGGAACTTCTTAAAATAAGCTATGGCAATAATGTCACGTTTATAATGTTTCATCAGATCTACCGATTTATAATTGTAGGTCAATTTGATTTCTCTAAAATTTCCATTTGAGTACTTTGAAAAAATGTGAATGTAGATAAAATAGATATTTATTAATAAAATAGAGTATTTATAATTGGTGAAAATTGTTAAAATACAATTTGTTAGAAAGTATTAATGCTGTTTTTTTTTTCTAAACTAATTGAAATTTGATTTACAGTATTTTTCGATTCTAAAGCTTATGAATTATTTAAAAGTCTTATAGCAATGTAAAATAAATATTAGAAAATATCAAGAAAAATTCTTTGAAACACGCACAAGATAGCTAATTATAGCCCTTAATACTGTTGCCACTTCTAACCAATATTCTACAAATTATAGACCAACTGATTATGTAATTTTACTCTAGTTTTTGTTCTCAAACAGATAAATTTCGACAAACAATGCAAGAATATCGAAAAACAAAAAAATCGCTAAAACATTTATCGTTGCTAATTGTAGTTCATCTTGTCATTGTTGTCACATCTAATCATGACATGAATTTTTGCGGGATAATGAGTATTTTCAAATCAATGTTTTGGAAATTATCGATTTAAAAAAAATAAATTAAAATACTATGATGGGTTAAATTGTAAACCTACATAATTTTATAGAACATTTGGCAATCGTGTGGTTCATCTGATTGATCCGTACAATGATAAATACCATCACAAAATTTTTCTTTTGTGATACATTCACCATTTTTACATAAAAATTGATTAGAATCTAAACATTGATAACAATCAATTTCATCACTTTTATCCCAACAATCAACAATACCATTACATTGTTTCGATTTTAATAAACACGAAGTATTTTGGCCACAATGGAAATGAGAATCGAGATTACAAGCTAGAAAATAAAAAAAAACAATAAAAAACAAAAAAACAATAATTAATTAATTAATACCACAATTAATTTCATCGAATTGATTTGGACAATGTACAATACCATCACAACGTTTCTTGGTATCGATACACATACTACCACAATTGAATTGATTTTTTGGACATTTTAATTGTGTTTTTATATCGGAACATTGGTAGATTTTTAATTTGATGTCCAATAATTGACAAAATTGTGTATTAATTGAACAATAACCACCACAACCTGTTGGATCTTTATCGTCTAATGCTTGTAAACATTTCGGTAAATCGAATTCATTCAATTTTAAACAAACACCTGTACAATTCTCACAATACGATTTCGTTACTATTGTCGTTGTCTTTTTATCATTATTATCAGTAATTGTCTCAACGAACACATCGTCAATTCTATTAGAAATCGTCGTATTTTTGATTGCTGATTTAATGATATAATTGTCTAAAATATAACATAATAATGGTAATAATTAAACAATTATTGATAAACTTACCGAATGTAAAGTATAAACCAGAAATTAATGCGATAATTATACATAAAGTAACGATAATATATAAACTCAATCGGTAATGTTTCTTATTATTTTTGCTATTCGATTCGTTTTCGTTAATTTTCAATACCCATTTATGGCCGAATATATTCTTTTTTATAATTGCTCGATTCATATTGATCTCATTATCGAAGATTTCTTGTGAAATTGACGGTATTTTAATTCGTGATTCATTAAAATAATTGATTTTCGTTAATTGAACTGTAGCAGGTTGTAAAATCATTCTTGTTGATGTTATTATTATTATTAATAATAATAAAAATTAAGGCACTTAATTGTTATGCTTTTCGTTGATCTAATTAGAATTAGAATTTCTACACTACAAACAATACAAACACAAGTCTAGAATAAAATTGACCTTCCCCCCTATAAATACATATTATAAACATCTGCCACCTGTTCCTAATAACAACAACAGCAAGAAGGGTTACCAGTTCCCCCATATGAGGGTAGACTTTTTTCGTATAATCTACCCAACTGAATGAAATCCACAATGTTGAATTTATATATAAGCTTGAAATAAATAAGGGTCTGAATCGGAAACTGAAAACCGGAAAAAACAAAATTTTAACCGGAACGAAATCCGGAACTGAACCGAAAACAAAAACCGTTTCTTTTTTTCATCTCTTCTTTCTTCGGTGCTCCAGAACTGGGTCGAAACTCCCAATTTTTATGATTTTTGGTATGTAATTAGTCCATTTTATTTGCGTATTTTGTCGTTCGCGCCCATAATCAAGCTTAAGGGAGATATTTTTTGTTTAAAAATTATTAATATACAGGGTGTTTTCAGGAGGTTTCTTTTTCAACTGCGCTTGCGCCATAGCTTGGGCACTGCACTGACAGTAACTTTGACACTTCAAAATGACATTTCTATTTATCTGTGTTTGACGTTTGACAAATCACTATAAATAGATTGACTCCAGAGCGACGTTCTCAAATCGAGGACATTTATTTTCAAAGTCAGTGTTCACTTAAAAATGTTTATAGAGCACTTCGTAAACATTATGGTCCGCATAATCGTCCATACTGGCCTCCGAGGCCCTGTGACTTGACACCATTGGACTATTTCTTTTGGGGTTATGTCAAGTCATTGGTTTATGCCGACAAGCCAGCAACTATTGAGGCTTTGGAAACAAATATTGAACGCCCTATTAATGAGATACGCCCCCAAAACATCGAAAAAGTGGTCGAAAATTGGACGCATCCAGAATTACCTTTGTGAAAAACAGTCGCGGTGGCCATATGCCTGAAAGCTCTTAAAAACACCCGTTAGATTCGTTGGGCTATCAAAAGATGTAAGCTACGTTTTCAGTTGGGGGTTAGCATATATGATTATCGCTATGAAAATTCATCTGCTAATAGAGAATTATAAAATATAAGTTACTTGTCCAAGAATTTTTCTGTATTTAAAATATTAAATAGCTCTCGGGGGCTGCATCTCTTACAATTAGAGTAAAATTTAAAAATTTGAAAATTACTCATTTTAAATAAAAAAATAAAGGAAAAATTAGAACGAAACCACCAACTCTACTAGGAAGAGTCACCAGCAATGGTCCTGCCAAAGACACTTCTGGGTTTTTCGAACCGTAGAAAACCTAAAGAACTCCTAGAACTAAACAGGAGGCAACTAAAACAGATCACAGGACTATTTACTAGATACTGTGCACTGCAGAAGCATCTCAATAATATTGGGATTGCAAAAAACCCAACATGTAGGGCCTGTGAAAAGGAAGATGAAACTTCGCTTCACATCCTATGCTACTGTGAAGCCTTGAAGAATCTCTGAGCAAGGTACCTGGGCGGGGAATATACCGGGTGAGTCACCTAAAACGACAGGTTCTTATGGCAACTCCCATTATTTGGCGAACAATTCGAAAAATATTTCAAGGATTCGTAGGGTAGTACCTGGAGGTCATTTTAGCAGAATTAGAACCTCGTAGCTCATTTGGAAGTTGGCCAAAAAACGCTCGTTTTGAACAACGCTGCGATTTTCGTAAAACTACTAAGAGTGATTCGAAGACCCTTCCAACATTGATTTTTTTCGTTTTTCTCCATTACATTCTAGAAAAAATGCATACCTGTTCTAGAATAAAATGGAGAAAAATAAAAAAAAATGTTGGGAGGATCCTCGAGTCATTCTAAGTCATTGTGCGTGTTTTTTTTTTGAAAATCGTAACATCGTCACAAACGAGCGTTTTTTGACCAACTTCCAAATGAGCTACGAGGTTCTAACTATGTTAAAATGATCTCCAGGTACCACCCTACAAATCCTTGAAATATTTTTCGAATCGCTCGCCAAATAATGGGAGTTGCCATAGGAACTTTTTGGTTTAGGTGAATCACCCGGTATCTCTACCGAAGAAATAAAAAACACTACCTTAAACAGTATCCTGGACTTTATCAAAAGGACGGGACTATTAGGTGTGTCGATGGGTGTACAAAAGGCCTTTAAAGCCGAGGTATGTGGGGAACGAATCACAGCTCGTGTGTGAGGGCCTGAAAGACCTCACACAAAGGAATAATAATAATAATAAAGTAATCAGTTAAATAATTTGCTAATCCTGTAAAGTTACCATCAAAATGAACTTTAAAAAACTGTTGTATCTGAAGAAAAACTCCGGAAAACTAACAAAAAAAGAACAGTTGTTGAGGTTCTGTGCAAACAAAAATAGACTATTGCACTTTCTTTCGTCTAAAACCCTTTAAAGCGAATTATCTGCTAAATATATTAAAAACGTGTATCGATCCTAATCCAAGACCAGATCTTCGATATCAACATCGGACGAATCACTTAAAATATCCCGTTGAAATCCCCTAACACTACAACAATTAAAAAAATATTGATTTGGACTATCAATATTTCCTTCCAATCTAGCCTTATTAGAAAATTCAAAATATCTCCCGCATGCCTGCTGATAAGATTCCTTCTCTTTCAACGATACAATTTCGTTAATTTGCCGTAAATCGAAACCATAACCGGTTAATTTCTTCAATAATTCTCCACTTGACCAATGTTTAAATGGACAACCGTGTATTTGATTGGAATTTACATTGATTTCGAAAATCTTCTTGCAATTGTACGGCCGCTGATTCAATTTCGAACCGACTAGACCGTACTGATGGCGGAATAAATACGAATATTTCTTTTCAAATTTGATTTTCGGCATTGTTTTCACGAATTCATTACGGAATAATTGTAGTGTTTCATCTATACGGAACCCGAGTCCTTTGATAAACAAACCGTATTGCATACGTCCGAAATATTTTAAATGATGTGTATTACGTAGGTTTTCATGTAGGTGACGCATACACAACGGGAAATATTTCGAAAATTCATCGATATTCTCTAAATTCACTAAGCCGCTATATTCCGATTGATCGAAATCACGATAATTGTCGTCGATTAATTGAATCGTTGACAATAACAAATCGAGTTGATCTGATTGGATTGTCGGTAAGATTTTCGAGGCATGCTGAAATTTTTTAAATAACGCAACAATTTATCGTTATTGTTGATACTTACAATTATTGATTTTTCAAGATTTTCAACAAATTCGTTTGTTAACAGTGTTGCTAATTCGTAATCAGGAATGTAAATATAGCCATCTTTTAGGAAATACAACCGTTTCTTAACTAGTTCAGGAACTTGTGTGAATCTCACACGAAAATATCGCGCATCCTCTCCATTAATTGGTGATAGTTTCAATAATTTCTGTGATATTTCTACAAGTCCATCAATTGAAAACTGTTTTAATCGATATTGAAACCATAGTTTTTCCAATTTTACAAATAAATTCCGCGTAACAAAACTATTCGAATAGCCTACAGATAATTATTTAATTATTAGCGTTAATTAGGATATTTTTAAGGCGTAAAACCTAGTCGAAGCAACCAATGAGAAACGTTATCAATCCGTTGAATTTTCCTTGATTTTAATAATTTACCAAATACTGTTTGATTCTCAATTGATTTACGTTGATTCTCCTCATCATCATCTTGTGTACTGATTAGAGTTTTGTACAAATCTAAACGTTTCTCGATGAATTCTTGTAAATTTTCGAAAGTTTCCAAACCGTCCGGGGGCTCTTTGTAGAAATTGAGGTTAAACAGTTCACTTTTCACAGAGAATTTATTATTTATCTCTACCATTTTTAGATAATTTTCAAAATAATAATAATAATTTAAATAAATGCACTATTTTACAAATTTTATATTCAATTTGTATTTTTCGAAATCGTATAACCACAATGTAGAATGTTTCAAAATTCTGAAAACTAACGTTGGCGAAACTGTCTGTCATTTTTAAACTATCATAGAGGACTGCGTTCATGTTTTCCCCTTCATGGAATTCACACAAAATTAAATTTTTCGGATTGCTAATTTAATTCTTAGCACACCACTAAGAATATAGATGATTATTATTGAAATATTAGATAATTTTATGATGGACTTTCTAAAATTATGCAATTATAATTTAACCTTCTATTATTTGGAACTGAGTTGCGAACGTAGTTTGATCGAATAAGCAACGTTGCCAAGTGTACACTTATCACTTCAGCAAAATTTCGATATAACCTCAAAATTTCTAACCTCAAACTCTGCCAATTTCTTGTTATCAATAAGTAAATATGTTAAAAATTAGATTTTTTCACAGAATTAGGCATTGTTTATCACGTAAACATGTACACACATCTAGTCGTGTACGTAAGGTGGAAAAATTAATTATCGACTTATATTTTTTTATTGAAATTCTAGGGTAATGTTGAAGAAAATCGGTATTCACGACGAATATTTAGTGGAATTCAACCGACCGGTTCCATACATTTAGGTAATTATCTAGGTGCAATATCACAATGGGTCAAATTGCAAGAGAATAATGAAGATATGATCTTGAGTATTGTTGATATGCATTCTATAACATTACCGCAAGTATTCTCTGTTTAAAATTGACTTATAATTTAATTAATTACGACTAAGGACTATTCTAGGATCCCAAAGTATTATCACAGAATATTTTAGAAATGACGGCGACCTTATTAGCTTGTGGTATTGATCCAAATAAAGTCGTTTTGTTTCAACAATCAATGGTGTCTAGCCATACACAACTCTGCTGGTGTTTAGGGTGTATCTCCACAATGGCCAGGTGATAACGTTGATAACGCCTCAATAGTTTTTTTAACCACTTTGAGTAATTGTAGATTAGCTCATTTACCGGCATACAAGGAAAAATCAGCGAGTCTAAAAGATATCCCGTTAGGTTTATTCGTGTATCCTGTATTACAAGCAGCCGATATTCTAGCCTATAAGTAAACTGATATCAGTTTTTATTGACGAATTTTATTGAATTGGTTCTCGTTTAAGAGCAACTCATGTACCTGTCGGCGAAGATCAATTACAACATATTCAATTAACTCAAGATTTGGCTAGAATGTTCAATAAACGTTATGGTGAAACGTTTCCAATACCGCATGCATTAATAACGAATAATGAGTATGCACGTTTGAAAAGTCTACGTGATCCTATGAAGAAAATGTCTAAATCCGATCCAGATCCGAAGAGTTGTATCAATTTGAATGATCAACCGGATGATATTAGGCGAAAAATTAGAAAATCTATTACAGATTTCATATCAGAGATTAGTTATGATCCAGAACATCGACCTGGTGTATCGAATCTAATCAGTATACATGCATTCGTAACAGGTAGAACTGTAGAGATGATTTGTGAGGAAGTTAAAGGATTAAATACAGGACAGTACGTTTATGAATTATCAAATTAATTTAATTTACAATAATTAACAATTTTTAGATATAAATTAGTAGTAGGTGATGCAGTAGTAGAGCATCTTAAGCCGATACAGACGAGGATCGAAGATCTGTTGAAAGATCGACAGTATTTGGTTGAAATTTTGAGAATTGGCGCCGAGAAGGCTATTGGAATTTCTTCAAAAACCGTCGAAGAAGTCCATTGTAAATTAGGAATGAAATTTGATTTGTCTAATGTAGAAAAACTTAAAATTCAACAATAAGTCTCAATAAGGTTCATCTTTTATTGTTTGATTCATCTCAATTATCTCCTCAATATCGACTTTTTGTTCAAATTCTTCTTCATCATCTTTTATCGTTTCTTGTTTAATATAGACATGGTTTAATTTAGCATTTTCTATAATTTCTCTAATAATTTCTGATTTTTCTTCATTACTACTACTACTGTTGCAACTATCATCAAGTTGTATTGTTATTAAATCATCATCTAGTCCTTGTGATTTATATTTAGCTGACTTACGTAATTTTAAATACTGATTTAGATGCCAGTCGATTTGTAATTCATAATCCTTAATTAAGATTTTCATATTAGCAAGACATTTTTTCGACGATTCGATCTCCGATTGATTAAAATATAGAAAGTTTTCTGTTGTATCGTAATCGTTATCAAATATCAACGGATCTACATGATGTGATTTATTTTTGTTAATATTATTATTATCGTTATTTAAAACCGACATGTTTCTTAATTAATCATGATAAAAACAATAATTTTGAGGTTAAGTAAAGTTAATTCAGCTATCTGTCCATAGATGGCGACTATGCGAATTGTCAACAATGTATAGTTTGGCATGTGAAATATCCCTAAAATATCAATAATGAGAACCAGGTCCGGACTGGTACAGTTTGGCCTCTGCGGAAATTTCTTGTTACATATACATACTGGGTGATTCACCTAGAACGAACAGTCTTATGGCAAATCCCATTATTTGGTAAGCGATTCGAAAAATATTTTTAGGATATATAGGAGGGTACATAGAGATCATTTTAACAAAATTAGAACCTCGTAGGTCATTTGGAAGTTGGTCAAAAAACGCTCGTTTTGGACAGGTTCTTGATTTTCAAAACGATTTCAAAAACGAGCCGTTGTTATACCTGAATTTGCTCTAGAAAATGTTTTCGTTATTCTCGCAACCCTGTTTTAAATAGAAGGGTACATTTTTTTATTGGATTTTTGAATTCCTTGATGAAATCTAAAAGGACTCTGCTAATGTAACCTGCATGTAGTCTGACGCGCAAGGTTTTTTAGATATTTTGACTTTTATTGTTAGTGGAATCTTAAATTTTGTAGTGTTCGATTAAAAAATTCATATTTTTGAAATTATTGATGCCGCTGAAAAAATGAAATTTGGAAAGCAAGTAACACCAAATAATGCAATTTGTATCAAAGCTCAAGGCATTCAATTGTCTGTCAGCGTTTAGCCGAAATGAATTTTTCTTTCAGACAATTTGAGATTTTCACTAAAAGTTAAAATAATTTAACCATAGAATTCAAAAATGCAATAAGAGAGTAGGGGGTTGCTAAAAAAATATTTTCTACAGATATTTTGGATCAAAAACAAAATATCATGAGCTTCAGTACACTACATTTCAAATAAGCATATGGCAATTTTTTAAAAAATAATTGCGTAGCCCCCCTAAAGACAGTTGGCCCCGGAGGAAATCTCCGCCTATAAGCCCAGTCCAGTCCGAGGCTAATGATAACTGTGTTGAAAATTGATCAGATTTTTTTTTGATAATATTTTAAACAAAATAAAATTGATTTCTAAGAAAAATAAGTAGCAAAGGTTATTTGTCAAGTTTTTTTTCTTATTTGATTTCTTTAACAGAATTGGTTTCGGACTTCTTTAGTCCATTTTCAGCTATACGTCAAATATTTTAACACGTAATTCATTTTAAATTGAGTGATTCTTGGATTAGGTGTTAATACATTTGATGTACAGCTGAAGATGGATGAAATAAGTCCGAAACCGGTTCTGTTAGAGTAGAAAAATCAAATAAAAAGGCTTGAAAAGTAACCTTTGCTACTTATTTCTCTTAGATTTTTTTTTGTTTCATTCGCTTAAGGTCTCAATTGTTTAGATATAATTAGTAGATAAGTCATTTATTTATTTATGTTTTCGCTACAGTCTAGTCATGAAGTTTAATTGAAAAATATTGTTGAAAATTAGATTTCATTTTGTCAATAGGTAAGCTTAAAGTTAGCTTAAACTTAGATTTTTTGAATTTCAATAGGTATTAAAACGCATTTATACCTAAGAGTGACAGTGAAGAGCAATTTTGTCTTTGCAATTCATAATAGTTTATTTATTAAAGGGGGGATATTTGTGTTGCTATTGTTATTGTGATTTAGTATGCAACGTACCACATAGATCTGGTAGGTACACAGCGCATAGCAACACAAAAAGCATCTATTGAAAATCAAATTTCCAGGCAGATTTTCAAAATATTTTGGATTATAATGATATCGTTGTGAAGTAGATGAAATTTCCCATATTTTCATACCAATCAAGAGGCAAATTAATTAATTTTAATACTTGTAAATAATAGGTGAAAAAGGGGTTCAAATTTTCCCAGAAACTCACTTAATTTTCAAAATTTGATTTTAAGCGAGCTTCATTTCCTCGGCTTTCATCTTTTATATTACCTTTCTAAATCCGAGAGTATGATTGTCTAGTTTAAAAATTATGCATGGCATCACTGTTGGATTTTTTTTTAAATTTTCTTCAGTTATCGGAAAATTCTTAAACATTTGGAAAGGTCTTTCAATTTTCAATCTAAATCAACTGAAAAATATTGAAAATCGATAATACTGGCCAAGTTTTAGCCAGTTATGAAGGAAAATCTACGAAAAAAACAGGATCTAAGAATTTTCTCTGGAAATTTAGTTAAATTTAATTGATTTTCAAGTTAAATTATATTTTTCTGCTGTTTTAACCAAAATTATGGGCATCGTTTCAAAATTTTCCCCGGCTGTGAATTTGCTAAGTTACCGCTTAACATTTGTATGCCTCAAAAAAAAATTGACACAATATTTGGAAAATTGTTAGATAGTCCTCTTACCTTCTTGGGCTTCTGCATCCATACCTCCTGCCTTGAAAATCCTCCTAAAAGTGTCTCAATTTTTTCTTTTTACTGGCGAATATTCCTTAAGACGGTCCGCTACCTACGATTACTAAGTTTCTCAAACGTTAGATGGAGCGTTGCGCCATAATGTCTGTATATTTAACCATATTTACAGATTACTTTATTTTCTTAGTGATCAATGTGGCGGAATTTTCAAATTGAAATTTTAAAATGTGTTTTTTAGAGAAAAAAATTGATTCAATATTGTAGGTACACTTGATTACAAACATATATTAACATTAAATCCACCTATTTCGTTGTTTCGTCTTTTCTATTTCTTTTTTTGTGGAAACTATAAGTTTAAAGTCAAACAAAAAAATACAGAGGCTAAACAAAACTCTATCAAATGCGATAAAAAAATTAAACAGAATCTGGTATAAAGTTTTCGAGATATAGTGAAAACATCATGTTTTTTCGATGTTTTTTCACTTTTTTTCAAAAACACACCAAATTTTTCTTTAAATTTCCTATAAACGAAGTTCAGACTACTATCAAGCTCCGATAATTTTTTGAAAAGTTTTGAACTCAGTTTTTTTCAAGAAGTAGCATTCAACCTTAAGGGGATTCCGGATATAATAAGTCGATTCGGCGTGAGAATACAGTAAATCTTCAAACAGCGATTACTCGGTTGTTTTTCAAGATATTGT